>VDFB02358134.1:144007995-144095474 GCA_007258455.2 Sequoia sempervirens
TTATAACACTTTGAATGTATATATATATTCTTTAAATCTATTAATCACCAATCATAAATATATATTAAAATAATTATATATATACCTATATATGTATGTTAATATGTATGCAAATACATTTACATATACCCATATACATTTTAATATATATATATATAACATTATTTTAACATCCATTGAAAATATATATACTTACATATTCATTGATTGATATATATTTAAAATGTATATATACATATATATATATATATATATATATATATATGTCATATATGTCCAATCGATATTTTCATGTGTATGTCATATATGTCCAATCGATATTTTCATGTGTATGATATATTTGTTCATAAGTATGCATAAGTATGTCTACCTACATATATTTATGCACACATATACTCACATGTATGAGTTATCGAAATCACATACATATATACATATATACATTCTATGTATATACTCATCGATTAATATATAACTATAAATACACTAAAAATAACTACACTTAACACATAGATTTAGTCACATAATCCAAATCAAGAAACAATCAAAGACTAAAACCAAAACCATTGCAAATATTCCCCAAACTATGACCGAAGGTTTACTTAGCGATTCCTGACTAACTTGACTCAACTTGACCAAACTAGGATGTGAGTGTGTGATAACTCAAATAGGCTTATTTAAGGGTTACCAAACCAAACTCTTCTCCTGAGTGATACTCCCCCTCTCTTTTGGAGACTCAATTCTTTTCCTCAATCCAAATTAGTGCATCACAACAATAGCTAGCCGATAACATTACATTCATATGCATCATATATCATTTGAATTATCAAAGTATTGAAAGAATTAATATTGCATTGCACATTCATCCATCATATTTTCCATCCAAAACATACAAAACATAATTATGTATTAATGCATTTTAACTCATCAAAGTATCAGTAAATAAGTAATAACACAGTGGGATGTAACAATGAAGAACCCATATGGTGTGAAGCACCATAGTCTATAATCCATGATGGAGATGAAGGTGTTGTAGCAACTAAGGATTTTCCCTTTGATTTCTCTTTGTCCTTAGTATTTACCTAAGTTGATGAAGATGACTTGATAGAATCAAGTATCCCTATATTATTCTTTTTGGGAATATGTTGAAGAGACTCAATTTTTTTCCTCATGCATTGATGTCCATTGTGTCCAAGTCTTTTACAAAAGGCACATTTAACTCTCTTAGTATTTGGCTTACTTTGAGAAGAGTTATCCATTTTGGAGTTTCCAAGTTTTCCTTCTTTCTTAAATTCCTTGTGCTTTTTAGTGTTCTTTTTCTCTCCTTAAATGATTTTTTGTGTGTTTCATTTGCTGCAAGTAGAGCTTGAGGCTTAGAAGACTTCAAAGTGCCTATTTGAATTAAATTTTCTTTCTCCCTTATGAGATCAGCAATAAATTTATCAAGTGTGGGAATTGACCATGAGGCTCCAAGAGCCTATTTAGTAGAGTAGAAAGCTGATACAAACATAGAAAATTCTAGACCTATCTTGGAAAGTATAGAAAGGATTAATTTATCCTCTTTCTTGTTGTAGACATGTAAAATGACCTAACACTTATCGCACATCCTGAATGACATTTTCTCATCATCAACATCATTATCATCTAATATCACTGCATTTCACATAATTTACATCAAAAATCCTAATTTCCTCTCTTAATTGAATAATATTACATTATTTAATTGATTCACACTTTTTTTAATCATTTTTGACTAATTAAATAAATTTCATTTATTTAATAAAGTCCTAATCTAACTTTATTCCTCCTGATTAATTAATTAACATCAATTATTTAATTATGTAGCTAATTTACCCTATTCCCCTAAACCAATTAAATTATTACCACTTAATAGTTTAAATAAATCACTTTCCCCTAAACTTGAATAATTAAATTAATTATTCAAAACATCATAACCAATCTCTTCTCTTGAGTGATACTCCCCCTCTCTTCTAGAGGCTTGATTATTTTCCTGTATCCAACTTAGTGCATCACAATAGTAGTTAGCCAATAACATTACATTCATATGTATCATATATCATTTGCATTATCAAAGAATTAAAAGCATTCATTTTTCATTGCACATTCATCCATCGCATTTTCCATCCAAAATATACAAAACATAATTACGTATTAAATCATTTTAACTCATCAAAGTATCAGTAAATAAGTAATAACGCAATGGGGTGTAACATATTCCCCCCTTGTGAATCATCGTTTCCGATGATTTTAAGTATCAAACATGAAACATGGAACATAAAGCATATTAAAATTGTTCTTAAGAACTTTCAAAGTCTAACAAAATATGAAGAAACTTTTGCTTCATTTTCGCATAGTCCTCTCAAGTGGTTGAATCTTATACATACTAATCCCATCAAACCTTGCATTGAATAGCCTCTCTATTACATAAGTGAACCTTACATGTTTAGAGTACTTTGAGAGGCTCGATTGTTACCACTCTTGGGTCCTATGCCTATAAATAACTCCAATCAATAATATGATTATCCCCTAGCATATACTTCTTAAGGTACAACATATGAAAGATATTGTGCATCCTAGAAAGAGCTAGTCGCAAAGCAATTCAATAAGAGACTGGGTTAACTTCTTCAAGAACCTTAAAATGACCTACATAATGAAAATATAGTTTGAATGACTTACCAAACTTTATAGAACTCTTGTGAGGTTTAACTCTTAACAAAGCCTTTTCTCCTACCGAGAAATGTCTAGGTATCCGCTTTGAATCTGGATAACTTTGCTACTTATCATTAGCTTCCACTAGACTTTGCCTAATTATACAAAATTTCTCCTCCATTTTTGATAGCATTTATGGCCCAAGGCTTATCCTATCCTCTAGCTTATCCTAGCTTATAATAGTTTGAAACTTCTTGCCATATAATGCTTCAAACGGAATGATAAGAGTTATTACACGCAAATTCCACAAAAGGTAGGTAATATTCCCACTTGTATTGCTGATCCATGCAATACATTCTTAGTAGATCCTCTAACACTTGGTTCACCCTCTTAGTTTGACCATCAATTTCGAGATGATATGCTAAACTTATGCTCAATTGTATCCCAAGTGAAAAAAATAAGGTTTTCCAAAACCTAGATGTCACACGAGCATCCCTATCAAAAATAATCTTCTTAGGAATTCCATGTAGCCTAAATACCTCTTGAATAAACTTTTGAGATATAACAGGCACTCCATCCATTAGATTCCCTGGAATGAAGTAAGCTACCTTCGTAAGCTTATCCACCACTACTAGAATGGCACTGTGCTTATTCTCTGACATTGGAATACCTTGCACAAAATCCATGTTAATGACTTTCCATTTACTTTCTAGAACTTCACGAGGATACAAAAGTATTGCAGGTTGATGATGTTCTACCTTCACCCTATGACATTCTAAGAAACTTGCTACAAATCTTGCAACATCCCTTTTCATTCCTTTCCATAAATATAATGGCTTCACATTAGCCAACAAATTAGTTACTCTGGGATGTCCAAAATATGGTGCAATATGAACTTCTTTCCACACTAAATTCCTTAATTTCTTAGAGTTAGGCACATAGATTCTTCCCTTAAACTTTAATAAACCATTAGGTTCAAAGTGAAATCCTTTATACATTGGGTCTTGCAGATTATCCAAGAGTTCTTGCTTGAATTTCTCATAGTACTCGTCACCCTTGGATTTTTACAACACTTGACCCTTGAAATCAGTTTGAATTGATACCATCGAGGAGATATGTGTCCTACAAATTAGGGAATCTGCAATCCAATTTCCTTTCCCTTGATATAGTTGATATTAAAATCATAATCATATATCAATTCCAACCATCCCCTTTGTTGTGCATTCAAATTTGGTTGAGAAAAAAATATTTCAAGCCATGATGAATGGGATTCAATTCAAAAGGTTTTCCCAACAGATAATGTCTCCGTATAGATGTAATGCATGGAAAAATTCTGCCAATTCCAAATCATGTGAAGCATAATTTTACTCATAAGGCTTCAACTTCCTAGACTCATAGGCTATGAATCGGCCATCCTGCATCAACACTCCACTCAAAACTTCTCCTAAAGCATTTGTGATGAAAATAAAATCACCATTCGGATCTAGTAATTTCAGTCAACTTCTCCTTGAGTTGGTTAAATGCCTCTTGAAATTTCTTCAACCATTCAAACTTATTCCCTTTTCTCTATAATGAATTAATGGGAAAAGCTATTCTGGCACATTCTTTGGCACTAGCCATTCAAGCACTACTTTAATTTTTCTTGGATCAATTGCAATCCCATCAATTGAAATCACATGACCCAAATACTACACTTCCTTTTAAAAGAAGTTACATTTTAAGAGTTTTCCATAAAGCTTATGCTCTCAAAGACGTTGGAGAATAATCTCTAGATGATGGAGATGTTCTTCTTCGTTCTTGGAGTAGATAAGAATATCGTCCAAGAAGACCAACACAAACTTATCTAGGTAGTCCTTGAATACATTTTTCATCAAGTTAATGAATGTTGCAGGTGCATTCATTAGTCCAAAAGGTAAGACTGTGAACTCGTAATGACCATACCTAGTCCTAAAAGTTGTTTTGAATATGTCTTCATCCTTGATCCTCATTGGTGATAACTTAATCAAAGATCGATCTTTGAAAATATTGTCGCTCCTCACATCTAGTCAAAGAGATCGTTGATATGTGGTAATAGATACTTGTTCTTTATCGTTTGTTTGTTAAGCAAGCAATATAAATACACAGGCACAATGTACCATCCTTCTTCTTCATGAAAATCACTGGTGCTCCCTAAGGTGAAACACTGGGTCTAATCAACCCCTTGGACAAAAAATCCTCCAATTAAGCTTTTAGCTCCATTAATTCTATTGTGGTCATCCTATATGGAACTTTTGATATAGGTTTTGACCCTAGAACAATGTCGATGGAGAAATCAAATACTCTTTTGGGAGGTAATCCAAGTAATTTTTCTGGAAATACATCCACAAAGTCCCTTAGGATAAGATATTTCTCCATATCCAATTTTCTTGATTCCACCATCTCACCATCTTCAACTTCTTGGAGGTCTTGGGGTCCATAGTACACTACATTATCTTATGAGATGAACTCATTGCATTCCTCAAGTTTTTCCATTTTCACAACCAAAATTTGACATCCCTTCTTCTTCGCTCTATGCATTTGTATGACATAGATTTTCCATAACTTAACTTCTGTAGGAGTTCCTTCCAAGAATATCTAGTTCCCAATATCATCTAAACATTCTATAGCTTTTGCATGACAATATACCTTGGCTCTATGCTTCCACAACCAATTCATTCCTTATATGACATCATATGATCCTAGGGGGGCTACATACAAATTTAATTCTATAGAGAAACTCAAAGGTTCAAACCTTGCTTTGAATGAACATTTCTCCACCTTAGCTCTTGTCTAGTTTGTGTACTCAACAATCCAAGCCTTTTCCATGTAGCCAACCTTCCTAGAAATTTTAATAGCTATACTAGGAGAATTTTTTTTCTATAGCACCAGTATCAATTAGAATTGAAATAGGTGTACCGAACAAAGTACTTGGAATTTCCACAGGAGTAATTTGGTACTCCACCTGTCAATTTTCTAGCGCCACATGAATCTTTTGCTGAAACATTGCCCATTGAGGAGGTAGAGGATTTCCATTTGGTTGTGTCCCTGGTTGTTTTTTCAGACACTAATTTGCATAGTGATCTCCTCCACATGTAAAACATGACTCTTAATGGACCATTGCTTGATGTAGACTTTCCATAACCACCTTAATTCCTAATAGAATTGTTATTGTTGTTATTCCCCCTATGGTCCCTTCTTGATTCATTCTGATTATTATGGAATCCTTTGTCCCCTTTCCTTTGAAAATTCTACCCATGACTTGGCTTCTTTAGAGTCTTATTAGCTTGCGACCAATTAATTTTTTTTTGATTCTTTTCATGGTAGGAAGAGATAGCTTTAAGCCTTAGCTCTTGCTTAATGGATTTATCGTATGCCAAGTCCATTGCAGTAGGACCACACATGTCTACTTCTCCTCTGATTTGGGTGTTGAGGCCCATAATGAACTTCCTTACGTGAAATTGCTCATCCTTTGGTACATGGCCACATACCTTAGGAGACAAGTGAATTTATCACAATACTCGTTTATCAAGGAATCTCCTTGCTTCAAGTTTTGAAAGTCAGTAAGCTTCTGATCATAGTAAAGCTGAGGTAGCCATCACTTTTAGAAAAGTTTCATGAATTCATCCCAAGTAAGACTTAAGGAACTTAACCCAAGCTCCATCTTTTTTCTCATCCACCAAGTGGATGCTTCCCCAGCTAGTCAAAAGGCTCCCCAAATGGCCTTAGTTATCTTATAGTAATTCCTTATCTCAAAATACTTTTCCATCTCTGTGAGCCATGCTTCAACTATATCCACATTGATGGTTCCCTCAAACTTAGGAGGGGTGACCTTCCTCATATCTCAAGATAAATTATTTTCAAGTTGTTTCCTCTTGCTTCCTTCAAACCTAGATTGGTATTCATCATCGTCATGATCAATTGTCTATGATTGATCATGGGAATTTTCCCCTTCCTCACCATGAGGAATTTCTTGTTCTTTCCTTTCCATTCCTCTTACATCTTGATTGAGGTTTCCAATTCTTTCTCTAGTCTCATTCAACATGGTTGAAATATGATCCAATTTAACCTCAAATTTTTCTACACCTTGGCTTACCTCTTGGCTATCCCTAAGGTTGGTTTTTGTTCTAACCATTTTCACAAGTAGAGTTTCACATAGAGGTTTCATTTCAATTAGATCCTATGGAGGCTTACTTAGCATTATAAAACATTTCAAAACAAGCATTCATTCATCTAGAAGTTGAGAGAAGAGTTTTGCACAATTTTTGCCAAATCAAAATTTTCATTAAGATCAAAGGATTTCATTTTCCTTGCATTTACATAGAGTGACTATTCATATAGTCTAGGGGAGAATATCCCTTGGATTCATTTTTTGATATATAGCTAAGTGGAACATATCCCTCAATTTTTTATTCTAATATATTGTCGAAGGGTCCATAACCTTCGGACTCACTCTCTGATACATAATTTCGAGGGACATATCCCTCCAATTCACCACTAGAGGCTATTACAATAAATTCCAAAATTGGAATAACATGAGGGTTCCTAAAGATCATGGTAGAACTAACACTCAATTTCAAGGGCATATCCCTTGAAAGTGGTACAAAATCCAATTTTGCAGGAGAGATAGAAGGTTCAAAGTTAACAACCTATTGCATCCTCTTTATTTATTGAATAATGTAGGATAGGGAATGATTAAAGGTCTCAATGTCACTTAGCCATATTGTGTTTTCATAATTGATACCATCTATGGTTCTAACAATGACTTCCTTTTCCTTCTTGGCCTTGAGGTAGTGCTCATTCCCGATTACTGACTTTCCTGCAGTCATCTTGAGATGCACCATCTTGGCACAAGAAGTCCAAACATTAGAATCACATAATTTTGGATGAAAGAATAGCGAGCACATAGGTTCCAAAGTTGAACCTGGTAGCTTTGATACCATGTGTAACAAGCCCAATGTTTAATCCAATGAATTTACCCAAGTTTTAACCAACATGCAAATAGTATATGCTTGCAATTTATAGCAATAAAATATTTATTTTCTATTTCAATAACAATATGCATATTTAAAATAATCCCATTTCAAACTCCCATTGCATTTACAAAAGAAACATTATAAAATCCAAAGTAACAAAATTTCATATTACATAATCCCATATAATGATAACATTTTTCCTTTTATAAATTCTCAATAAAGATAGAGATACATGAATACATACATAGATTCAAGGAGCTTTAATGAAACATAGATACAAATGGTCCAGATCTCCTTGCTGGAATACATCCTCAAATTTTGGCCTCCAACTATTTGAGGGAGAGCATCAATCAAGTGCTTTTCTGCCAACCACAAACCTACTGCGGTCCCCCACACATCTACCTAATTGGTAAGATGGCCCTACCCTTTGATGAAGAGATTGGTCTAGTACCCTTATAATACTAGCCTCCTTGATCATGGTGTTGTGTCCTACATAACTAGAGCTACCATACATTGGTTACGACCTACATGTATGACGTTCTCTACCTAGTATGCAAGATTCGATCACAATGAACCGATAGTGTAAATAGTGGCTACTTACACTAATTTAGGAAAAGTTTTATATAATCATTCACTTGGAAGCAAAGTCATATGTTCACCCAACCCTTATCTTGATTTGGTATTTGACCATTTATACTCTTTTCAATCATAACACACATTCAACGAAAAAGGTAATGACATAACTAAGAGATCAACTAGGTTACTCCCATCCATGGATTATCCTAACCCTAGGAACAACCAAGTTAACCACCCATGTTCAAAACTTACATCTTCAACAAAGTACTTCAAGATAATATTATTTACCATATTTTATAGTCTATATAAGCATACATATGGTTTATTACTGTTGGCAATCAGGATTGCACCCTTAGTCAAGCTGAGCTTGGCTATCCTGTTGCAACATGGAAAATCTCTCTGATTTGTGGGTAAATTAATGAGTGAGAGAAAATCTCTAGAGTGGGCTAGTTCCTTCTAGTAAACCATATAATATAAAAATTTCAAGGGAAAAGGGTAGGAAGAAAATTGAAAAGTAAATCCTACAACCTAAGATTATTAACTAGAAATTCAGTGGTCTTGACAACTTAATACTCACAACAATCTCTTTTAAAACTTTGGTTCTCACAATCCCACCCTGAAACTACCTAATTCATTAGTAATTTGCACAAAGGTTCACCAATGGAACACAAGATGCAACCTGAACTAGAATAGACTCCTGAAACAAAATTCACAAAATCAAGATATAAAGAGGATTCAACTCTTGAATCACAATCAACATCGATTGATATTGCAAACTTTCAGACAAGAAAATGGGAAGGAGAAGTATGCTGCTTTATTGAAATGAAGGAGTAAAAGATCAAAATATGATTCAAAGAAGTTTACAAGTCTCTCTTCAATGAATATGAGAGCAAGAAACACAATTATGAACCCCTGAGAAATTAAAATTTCTCAAACTTATAGCCATCAAGTGACATCAATGGTGAGAATAGAAAAATCAACTTCATCTGCATCTTAGAATGGTAACTTTTTCCATTTTCAGCTCAAGGAAAAATCCTGAAACATAGTGCCATAATCTGCTCCAAACTGCATCAAAAATATAGAAACTTTCCATCTCCAAAGGGTCCATCCAAAAATCCTCAAAATCAGGTGCAAACAACTCAAGAACTGGAAATAGAAAGTCTAGTTTGTCATCTCTTTTCCAAATCCGCCCAAGAACTCCAACTCAAAAGAGAAAGTTTCCATGAAGACTTAAGTGCACCAAATGCATTTTAAACATTAAAAAACACTAAGGTAATTTATAGAAACATTACCATTAGTGATGTTTTACAATCATCTGCAATTTTCGAAAACAATATATAAACTCTCCTAATACACTTGATTTTGCATCTTGAGTTCAAATATTTTTATTTTTTGCAGTTTGAGTAAAAATTAATATTTTCAAAAAAAAAAAAACACTATGTGAAAGCTCCTATACCTTTGATTTTTCTATAAAAAATCACAAAAACTAATTCAAGCACATATTATGTTTACTCCATAGTTAGAGAGGGAAACCTAGGGTACTCAAAACTTAGGAAAAATTATGAGACCTAAGGTCATTAACTTGATTTTTATGCAAGGCATGAAATATTTATAAGGCACAAGGAAAGCTTCCCTAGAATGAAAGGGCCAAAGCATATATGATTTTCTCTAAAAATCAAAGAAAAGAAATAAGGCTAGGCTCGACCTAGGCATGACCACTCATAAAGCAAGGAACAAGCCATTAATATGGCATTTGATTTTATAAAAAATGTGATGAAAATCACATTCGAATTGTGCACATGGGGAAAACCTAACACAAAAACGGACCCCTATCTCACATTTTGATCATCATTTCACTTGGCCAAGTTTGAAGAAAATAGTGCTCTACTGCTAGCCGCCATGGAGAACTAGGGTTTGAGTTGGAAACTTCATTATTCGAGCTTGCATCATGTTGATTTTGGTTGAATCTCCCTCTACATTTGATGGTAAGTCTTTTTTCACCATTTTGATATCTTTTTGTCTTCATTCAAACGAGGAAATGGGCCTTTAGGCTGCGACCATGACTAGTTTTTGATGCATTCTGTGTGTTTTTATGTCTTTGTTGCTTCTTTGTCTTTCTTGGCCACCATGAGAGAGCTCTAGAATTTTTTTTGGTGAAGGCTTGGCCGTGGGATTGGACTGGATTTTGACTCCCAGCCTTGGTAAGCTCCATTTCTTTCTATACTTTGTGTATTTCTTTCTTTAAGAGGCTCGATTCGAGCTCACTCAACAAGAACAAGCTAGGCATGAATATTTTTCTATGTTTGGCCATTTTTTGGGCCGCGGATTCACCATATACATTGCTCTTGTTCCTATAGAATGATGTCCTTTTGGGCTCGACCCATGATGTAGAAATGAATGGCATTTGCAAAGAAGATAAAATCTAGAGAAAATTATGCATTTTGTTTTTGTTTTCAAGGGATTGCAGACCTTCCATGGCCACGACCATTAGCTTTGATATTTCCATTTTATGAGAGCTCATGAGATTGAAACATTATTGTCTCTTTGGCATTTTCATTTTAAATTCATAACTCGAAGTGGGTTTGCTTGGTGGAGAAAGAAACCTCCTCTCAAGCCGTGGCCATGAGAGCACCGACTAGGGTTTCGATGCATTTTTCATTTCTCATACGTTTTCACTGAATATGCATAAGCAATATGTTGTTTCATTTTCTGGGTTTGCAAACCCATCATGGCTGAAGCCATTAACTTTAATAAATTCATTTTATGCTGGCATGCACATCTAGTAATAGGCTCATAACATATTGATTTGCTCTGCATTTGTGTTTAGAACATAATACCCTAAATGGGTATCACCATTTGTGAGCAAAATTTACTCTCAGGTCATGGCCATGAGAGCTTAGCTAGGTCCATTTAACATTTGTGTATGATCTCAAACTACCTGCATCTCTGCATTTTGAAGCTTTTTAATGCAAACCCATTTGGTTTTTCTCTTAAAAGCTTTAATTGGGCACCATTACATTTGTTTCCATTTTGAAAACTCTAGCTTACTATAGCATAAGCTTACATTTTGGAAAGAGAAAAAATGATCTTATTCCCATTCTCATTGATTATGGCTCACTATTTTGAAAGGCGACAATGAAACAATTTTTTTTCAAGTTCAACACATATTGCTGTAGTTTCACTTTCTTGCTGTCACAATGCAAAATTTTCTTAACTTGGACATCATTCTTAATGGAAAAAATAGTTGTCCTCTTTACACTATTTGTATCTCTCCTTTCATTGCACATAATGCTATCAATTAATTTCCTTTCATTCTTGCTTGAAGTGTACAAACAAGTGAAACTTAGCTTAATTTGGTACTTTTCAGTTACTTATCAAAAACATGCTTTCTCTTCCATGCAATTTTCTATTCTTTGTTTAGCATGATTTGCTTTGAAAAGTTGCACCCAGCCAACATGGTATTTTCTATAGATCATTTTTTGTTTGTTTCTATTCATTCCATGCACTTTAAGCTTTTAATTTATCATAGCTTCATGTGGCACTGCAATGAAATGGATTTTGTAGCATCAATTATTTTGGAACCAACCTTTAGTTTCTTGTATTCCATTGACATGAATGATGTTGTTTCACCTTACACCCAGCTTAAGCACTTAGTGCATTGCATTTTCAGTTCAAAGTGCTCCTTTTCCTTCACCCTTGTCCTTCAAGCTTTATTTGTAGCCACTTACAATTATGTTTATGAATGAAAGCAATCTCTTTTCTGTACTCTTCATACATTTTTATCTCTCTTGGGTAGCAACAATTGATGGGTCCATTCTTTGCATAGAAGATTTTGAAATTCAACACCATGATGAAGGTGTTCTGAAGCTTCTCAAATTGCTTTAGTTACTATTGTTGATTTGTAAACAAGGCATTATATATGCCTGTTCACTATCTCATTCCATGGTGATGTACTCCTCATGATGTTTGACTTGAGTAATTGATCATCTATGATCTTAAATTCATTGCATTTTCAGACTTGATTGTCCTAGATGATCACTTGCTTGAGTTCTTATGACACTTTTAATGCACTCCTTTAGATGCATATCTCTTTTGAGCAATACTGAATTGCTTCCCTTCTCAACCCCTCTATGGAATGTTAAGGGGCAACATGCTGAGCTCAACCCTTGTGGGAGCCCGTTTTATACCACATGCTTTAAAATCTTAAAAAAAAACCAGCAACATGACTTTTTCTATACCTGCACAAGAAACAAACAGTGTTAGATTAAAATAATAAATTCAAAGTTTCTTATGATGTTTTATCCTTTGTATTCTCTTGCACTCCTCTAGTCTTTGCTCAATTGATTCAATGCATCATAAACAATATTCTACATTATTGTTGATAGATCATGTAGGAGTATTCATAACCCGAGCTCTCACAAACATTTCAATCACTTTCAAGTTCATTTAGAGGACAAGAGTAGAGAGGAATGCACAACACTGAAGGAAACTCAAAGACAAGTTCAAGCAATGATGACTATGTTCCCTTTTATGTGTTCCTTTCTCTTTTTAATCTTTAGTAGCGTAATGCACTCTTTACGATGCATTGTTTCAGCTACTCCCACAGTTTGTGTGGGACACTTGATTCTCCTTTCATCCCAATGAATACAAAATACCATTTTTTTCAACTCTTGTTCAATTTTGTACTTCTCTTTTGCAACAGATGTATGAAACACTGTGTAATGAACAACTGAATACAAAATGAAGTACTTTCTTTTACATTTCATGCAATATTTAATGCTACAAATGATGAATGGAAAACTGAAACACATTGCATTTTCTTAAAAACTCAAGATCTCAAATACATGCAATGGATTAAACAATTGCAAAAATAAACTGAATCTCTTCACCTTAAAATGAACTTGAATTAACTAGCTCTATCAATTTGAGCTGTGGTGAAAAATTGATAACACTCTTGGTGACCTTTGCTAGATACTTGTCTGTTGAGCATTAGGCCAATTACCTTATGTAGATCCATTAGGCATGGAGTCTATTTTTCCCTTCTAAAACTCTAGAGATCTGAAAAATTGAAACTTGCCACACTTAACAGCAATAGAAGCCAAAACCAAAACAAATAGAAGCAAACCTACAAGGCCCCGGTGGCTAGAAAAACATGTGCAACAAAACTTAGGGAAAACAAAACTAAAAATAAATGTGCTTCAAGAGCACTTATTAGCAACAATTAACTCTATCCTACACAAATTAGTAAAAATAGCTCTTAAACAAAACCATTAACTAGTTTTAAAACATAGGCCCCCCTTCTAACCAACTTGCAATGCTTTGATTGTTTGTTAATCCACCACAAGATGTGGAGAAAAATAAAATATCCAACAATTGGCTGCAACATCCTTCCAAGGAGAAAAATTAAATCACCTAGCCACCTTTCTTGATTTTTGAACTAGTGGTGATCAAGTGAAAGGATGAATTGGTTGTGCTCAAAATGATACCTCCCTTGATGCTCGAGCTCAACATTTTCACGGGATTGCTCCTTCTCATTTGCTTCCACTCGAGTCAAATACCTAATAGGATGCCCCCTTGACAACTTTGGGCTAAAGGGAAGACAACTCAAGTAATTAGAAGAAACAACATCATCCTCACCTTGCATGATGGCTTTCCATGTTGATTCCTCCTCCATGGTTAATGGGCCATCCTCTTCCATTAAAGTAGCTAATAGCTCATCAAAGCTATCAACTCTTGAAAGGCCTTTAGAAATAGCTGGTTTCAGCACAAAATCCACATTGTTACTCAAGGAATTATGCTCCAAATCATGATCTTCTTATTCAATGAAGGAAGGAAAGTGCTCAGACAATTAAATAGTCTCATCCAACAAACCTTCAATTGGCACATCAGCTCCAAGCTCCTCTGTGCAATAGAAAGGGAGCTCCTCCAACCAGCTAGGATCATGCATGTCATCTTTACAAGAAGTTTCTTGACCCCCATCCAAAAAATGTTCCTCCTCTTGCTCCAAGACTGATCTCTCTAGTTTGGTGGTACAAGAGGGGCTTAAAATATCTATTTCTTCATCCTACTAACTAGGCTACCCCAGAAAAGTGTCTCACTTGGGATGAAAACCACTTCTACCTCTTGCTTTTGCTACTCTAGAAAATCCCCTTCCAAAGAAGTAGGCATCACATCTAAGCGTGAGAAGAAAATCTCAATCTCAACTTGAAATGGATCCTCCTTGAGCTTCTAATCATTTGATTCAAGGCCACTTTCATATATCTGTTCTTGAATCAACACCTTTTCTAAGTGGTCCTCATCATTGTGATGGTCATAACTTGTCATAATCATAACATCATGACTTTCATACTCAAAATTAGGGAGATCATCAAACAGATTAACTCCACTTTCTTGCACATTATCTAAGTTTGTAATAGAGACCTTAAGATCATTCCAGAGCAAATTTTCTTCACAATCTTCCTGATTTCTTGATGAAAAATGAATGTCTTTTACCTCATGAGAACTTTCACTAAGCGTATTGGGCTCCAAAGCAGATTTTTCTTTATTCCCTTCTTCTTGATCCAACGTTCTACTATCATATTGATGATCTTTTCTCAACAATTCACCACATTCTTTGACCTCTTGTTGCTCAGAAACAAAATTCTCATCATCATTTTCAATGAAAGCAGGTATCTCATTGAGCCACATTGCGGAGTTATCCTCTTGATTAGACTTCTTTACCTCCTCATCCTGCTGCCCTGATTGGTTTACTACAACAAATTGATCATTTTCACTAAAGTTAGGAAACTCCTCAGTAAAAGCAAGCAAGGATTCATCTTGAGAAACCTTTTCCTGCTCCTTTTGCTGCTGCAAGTGGTAAAACTCCAAGGATGAACATAATGGATTTACCTTTCTAAGCTTCTCAATGTGGATTAAGGTCTCTCGATCCATGAATTCATCCTTGGGTTCATCCGGTGAGGAAACTTGGGGAACTTCTTGGGTTTCTTGCAAGGAAAGTTGTTGTTCAATGGGTTGCTTCAGAACTAGACTAGGGTAGATCTGCTCAAGATTAGGCTCATATTCTATGAAGCATAGTGTATTGAATCTAGGGATGTCTCTTTCAAAAAATGGGTTTGGAAAACTAGCATCTGGGCTAGCTTTTTGCTCAACAATAGGATTTTGAAATGAAGGGAAGCTCCTAAAACTTGGATTTTCAGCTTGGGAAGATCTAGGAGACCCACCTTGTCTAAAACTCAAAAATTGATACTTACGAACCTCTTTTTGGGTAGGCTGCTCTAGAACTGCAGGAGCTGTTTGAATTTCATGATTTTGTGCCTCCAACTCCTGCTCATAGAGATAGGCTTGGTAAGCCATCTCTTCTTGTTGCTGATTGTATTCATGTTGCTTCCCGATCTCCTCTAGTTGCCTTTCAAAACCAAGCATGAAGTCAAGAAACTCACTCTTTAGGCTTGCAATCTCCTCCTTTTCACTATTTGTGAGTGGGTTTTGAGCGTATGTAGGATGATATGGAGGTTGAGTAGGGGTGGGTGGGTGGTAATTATATCAGGCACGTTGGTTTTGAAAATCCATGGAATTGAAACTAGCAACATAATTGGCTTGATATGACTGATGATGAGATGAATAAGTAGGATTTTTGTGATATGGTAGATGATAGGACATATCTCCATGCAGCATAGGCATCTTAATTCTTTCATAAGTTGGAAACAACAACAAACATTTAAAAAAAAAAAACCAACACTTGTGTCATATTGAAACCAGTAAACTTAAACTTAGAGTCACCAGATGTGTGTGGATTTTTTCCTCCAAAGGAAGATTTTACTGAAATACACACCTAATATCAACAATCAATAACAAATATTGGATTGAAAGAGCCCAATAAGTCCCACTAGGCATGCCAAAAACTGTTGGCAATCAGGACTGCACCATTAGTCAAGCTGAGCTTGGCTATCCTGTTGCAACACAGAAACACTCTCTGATTTGTGGGTAAATCAATGAGTGAGAGAAAATATCTAGAGTGGGCTAGTTCCCTCTAGTAAACCATCTAATCTAAATAATTTCAAGGGAAAAGGGTAGGAAGAAAACTGAAAAGTAAATCCTATAACCTAAGATGATTAACTAGAAATTCAGTGGTCTTGACAATTTAATACTCACAACAATCTCTTTTAAAACTTTGATTCTCACAATCCCACCCTGAAACTACCTAATTCATCAGTAATTTGCACAAAGGTTCACCAATGGAACACAAGATGCAACCTGAACTAGAATAGACTCCTGAAACAAAATTCACAAAATCAAGATATAAAGAGGATTCAACTCTTGAATCATAGTCAACATCGATTGATATTGCAAACTTTTAGACAAGAAAATGGGAAGGAGAAGTATGCTGCTTTATTGAAATGAAGGAGTACAAGATCAAAATATGATTCAAAGAAGTTTACAAGTCTCTCTTCAATGAATATGAGAGCAAGAAACACAATTATGAACCCCTGAGAAATTAAAATTTCTCAAACTTATAGCCATCAAGTGACATCAATGGTGAGAATAGAAAAATCAGCTTCATCTGCATCTTAGAATGGTAACTTTTTCCATTTTCGAGCTCAAGGAAAAATCCTGAAACATAGTGCCATAATCTGCTCCAAACTGCATCAAAAACATAGAAACTTTCCATCTCCAAAGGGTCCATCCAAAAATCCTCAAAATCAGGTGCAAACAACTCAAGAACTGGAAATAGAAAGTCTAGTTTGTCATCTCTTTTCCAAATCCGCCCAAGAACTCCAACTCAAAAGAGAAAGTTTCCATGAAGACTTAAGTGCACCAAATGCATTTTAAACATTAACAAACACTAAGGTAATTTATAGAAACATTACCATTAGTGATGTTTTACAATCATCTGCAATTTTCGAAAACAATATAGAAACTCTCCTAATACACTTGATTTTGCATCTTGAGTTCAAATATTTTTATTTTTTGTAGTTTGAGTAAAAATTAATATTTGCAAAAAAAAAAAACACTATGTGAAAGCTCCTATACCTTTGATTTTTCTATAAAAAATCACAAAAACTAATTCAAGCACATATTATGTTTACTCCATAGTTAGAGAGGGAAACCTAGGGTACTCAAAACTTAGGAAAAATCATGAGACCTAAGGTCATTAACTTGATTTTTATGCAAGGCATGAAATATTTATAAGGCACAAGGAAAGCTTACCCTAGAATGAAAGGGCCAAAGCATATATGGTTTTCTCTAAAAATAAAAGAAAATAAATAAGGCTAGGCTCGACCTAGGCATGACCACTCATAAAGCAAGGAACAAGCCATTAATATGGCATTTGATTTTCTAAAAAATGTGATTAAAATCACATTCAAATTGTGTACATGGGGAAACCCTAACACCAAAACCTACTCCTATCTCACATTTTGATCATCATTTCACTTGGCCAAATTTGAAGAAAATAGTGTTCTGCTGCTAGCTGCCATGGAGAACTAGGGTTTGAGCTAGAAGCTTCACCGTTCGAGCTTGCATCATGTTGATTTTGGTTGAATCTCCCTCTACATTCGATGGTAAGTCTTTTGTCGCCATTTTGATGTCTTTTTTCCTTTATTCGAATGAGGAAATGGGCCTTTAGGCCGTGACCATGACTGGTTTTTGATGCATTCTATGTGTTTTTATGTCTCTATTGCGTCTTTGTCTCACTTGGCCACCATGAGAGAGCTTTGGAAATTTTTTTGGTGAAGGCTTGGCAGCGGGCTTGGACTAGTTTTTGACTCCTAGCCTTGGTAAGCTCCATTTCTTCCAATACTTTGTGTATTTCTTTCTTTAAGAGGATCGATTCGAGCTCACTCAACAAGAACAAGCTAGGCATGAATATTTTTTTGAGTTTGGCCATTGTTTGGGTTTCGACGTCACCATATACATTACTCTTGTTTCTGTAGAATGAACTCCTTTTGGGCTCAACCCATGATGTAGAAATGAATGGAATTTACAAAGAAGATAAAATCTGGAGAAAATTATGCATTTTGTTTTTTTTTCAAGGGCTTGTAGACCTTCCATGGCCACGACCATTAGCTTTGATATTTCCAATTTATGAGAGCTCATGAGCTTGAAACATTGTTGTCTCTTTGGAATTTTCATTTTAAATTCAAAACCACAAGTGGGTTTGTTTGGTTGAGAAAGAAACCTCCTTTTAGGTCGTGGCCATGAGAGCATTGACTAGGGTTTCGATGCATTTTTCATTTCTCATACGTTTTCACTAAATATGCATAAGCAATATGTTGTTTCATTTTATGGGTTTGCAAACCCATCATGGATGAAGCCATTAACTTTAATAACTTCATTTTATAGTGACATGCACCTCTGGTAATAGGATCAAAACATATTTGTTTGCTTTGCATTTGTGTTTAGAACACAATACCCTAAATGGGTATCACCATTTGTGAGATAAATTTACTCTCAGGCCGTGGCCATGAGAGCTTGGCTGGGTCCATTTGAAATTTGTGTATGAGCTTGAACTACCTCCATCTTTGCATTATGAAGCTTTTCAATGCAAACCCATGTGGTTTTTCTCTTAAAAGCTCGAACTAAGCACCATTACATTTGTTTCCATCTTGAAAACCCTAGCTTACTATAGTATAATATTACATTCTGGAAGGAGCAAAAATGATCTTATTCCCATTATCATTGATTATGGTTCACTGTTTTGAAAGGCAACAATGATTTCATTTTTTTTCAGGTTCAACACATATTGTTGTAGTTTCACTTTCTTGCTCTCACAATGCAAATTTTTCTTAACTTGGAGATCATTCTTAATGGAACAAACTGTTGTCCTCTTTGCACTATTTGTATCTCTCCTTTCATTGCACATACTACTAGAAATTTCTTTCCTTTCATTCTTTCTTGAAGTGTACAAACATAGTGAAATTTAGCTTAATTTGGTACTTTTCAGTTACTTTTCAAAAACATGCTTTCTATTCCATGCAATTTTCTATTCACTGTTTAGCATGATTTTATTTGCAAAGTTGCACCCAACCAACATGGTATTTTTTGTAGATCATTTGCTGTTTGTTGCCATTCATTCCATGCACTTGAATACTTCAAAAATGCACTTTAAGATTTTAATTTATCACAACTTCATGTGGCACTGCAATGAAATGGATTTTGTAGCATCAATTATTTTGGAACCAACCTTTAGTTTCTTGTATTCCATTGACATGAATGATGTTGTTTCACCTTACACAACTCAAGCACTGCATTGCATTTTCAGTTCAACCCTTGTCCTTCAAGTTTTATTTGTAGCCACTTACAATTTTGTTTCTGAATGAAAGCAATCTCTTTTCTGTACTCTTCATGCATTTTTATTTCTCTTGGGCAGTAACGATTGATGGGTCCATTCTTTGCATAGAATATTTTGAAATACAACACCATGATGAAGGTGTTCTAAAGCTTCTCAAATTGCTTCAGTTGCTATTGTTGATTTGTAAACAAGGCATTATGTTTTCCTGTTTACTATCTCATTCCATGGTGATGTACTCCTCATGCTGTTTGACTTGAGCAATTGATCATCTATGATCTTCAATTCATTGTATTTTTAGACTTGATTGTCCTAGATGATCACTTGCTTGAGTTCTTATGACACTTTTAATGCACTCCTATAGATGCATATCTCTTTTGAGCAATACTGAATTGTTTCCCTTCTCAACCCCTCTATGGAATTTTAAGGGGAAACATGCCGAGGTCAACCCTTGTGGGAGCCCATTTTACACCACATGCTTTAAAATCTTTAAAATAGATCAACAACATGGATTTTCCTATACCTACACAAGAAACAAACAGTGTTAGATTAAAATAATAAATTCAAAGTTTCTTATGATGTTTCCTCCTTGGTATTCTCTTACACTCCTCTTGTCTTTTCTCAATTGATTTTATACATCATAAACAATATTCTACATTATTGTTGATAGATCATGTAGGAGGATTCATAACTCGAGCTCTAACAAACATTTCAATCACTTTCAAGTTCATTTGGAGGACGAGAGTAGAGAGGAATGCACAAAATTGAAGGCAACATGAAGACAAGTTCAAGCAATGATGACTATGTTCCCTTTTATGTGTTCCTTTCTCTTTTTAATCTTTAGTAGCGTAATGTACTCTTTATGATTCATTGTTTCAGCTACTCCCACGACTTGTGTGGGACACTTGATTCTCCTTTCATCCTAATGAATACAAAACAACATTTTTTCCAATTCTTGTTCAATTTCATACTTCTCTTTTGCAACAGATGTATGAAACACTGTGTAATGAACAACTAAATACAAAATGAAGTACTTTATTTTATATTTCATGCAATATTTAATGCCCAAATGATGAATGGCAAGCTGAAACACATTGAATTTTCTGAAAAACTCAAGAACTCAAATACATGCAATGGTTTAAACAACTGTAGAAATAAATTGAATCTCTTCACCTTAAAATGAAAGTAAATTAACTAGCTCTGTCAATTTGAGCAGTGGTGAAAAATTGATAACAATTACAACTTGGGTATTGTTCAAATAGAGAACATAATCACACAATTCCATCATAGAGAATATATATGTATCAATCAATAGGGTTTCATCAACTAAGACTTCACCAAAGCTCAAACATATTCATTCAAAGTAAGAAATAACCTAAGTTCATTCAAGAAAGCTCAACATGCATATAAATCATATTTTCTCAAACACTTGCATATATAAACAAATACGATTTCAACGTAAAGGAATAGAGTAGTAAAATAAATATGCCTAGTATTATCATTCCAAAAGTATATGCTACTTCCCAAGCTCAATTCCCACATTCATGCTTGTTGCTCCTACTAATCTCAGCCTATCTCCAATTCTAGCCTCTCACAAACTCTCAACAAAATACAAATTCTCAAAGCAATCTCTCTTTTCCTCACTAATGCACTCAAAAACTTACTTCCACAGAAAAACTGAAACAAAGAGATTCAAAGAATGAATGACAAAAATAAAAATGAATAAGAATGAATGAGTGAACCAAAAAGGTAGAGAATCTTCCTCTATTTATAGTTAAAACTAAGAAACTTAATGCTACAAACAAGCTCTTCAACCCACCACTTTTTCTCTTCCAACTTCCACCACTCAACAATAAACCTAACTTCCCTTGTAAATGCATCAAATAAGCTCAAAGAAATGAAATGTGGCTATTAAAACAGTTAATATGCAAAGACATACACATTCCCTTTATTTCTAACTTCTCAATATGGATTTGTCACCCCTTTTTAACTGACAACTATTACCATTTTACTAAGTCAAACAAAGTAATGTTCAACTATAGGTTTCCTATTTGCAAAACATGTTGAATTCCTTCTTTAGATTCAACCAACTCATGGCTTGTCAAAGTCTCTATGATCATATTTAGTTGTGCATTGGTTTATGGACTTCTATTTGCTTTATTCCACCTATTATGGCACTGCATATTACACATCATTATGTTGTGCGTGGGTTTCAATATTAGCAACAACTTAAATAAAATGCATCACTTCACTTTAGTGCAACCTTAAGTGCTTTACATGCTTCAATAAATATCATTTACTTTGCATATTATAAACTATGCATTTTGTATTTAACTTCCTCACATAAGTGCATTATATGCGCAACATATAATTGTTACATCGTTGGCTTTTATTCAAGACTTTCACCAATATATGGTCCACATTACATATGCACCAAAGCTTACTTTATAACACTTTGAATATATAACAATATATATTATTAATATATATATATATATATATGTTATAACTTCAATAGTTATAATATATATATATTAATCCTATTGAAGTTATAACATATATATGTTCTTTAAATCTATTTATCACCAATCATAAATATATATTAAAATAATTATATATATACATATATTAATATGCATTTATATACGTTTACATGTACCCATATACATATATATTAATATATATATAACATTATTTTAACATCCATTATAAATACATATACTTACATATTTATCAATTAGTATATATATACAAAATGTATATACACACACACACACACATATATATATATGTCATATATGTCCAATCGATACTCTCATGTGTATGATATATCCATTCATAAGTATGTGCAAGTACATCTACCTATGTATACGTATGCACACATATACTCACATGTATGAGTTATCGAAATCACATACGTATATACATATATACATTCTATGTATATACTCATCAATTAATATATAAATCTAAATACACTAAGAAGAACTTACACTTAACAAAAAGATTTAGTCACATAATCCAAATCAAGAAACAATCAAAGATGAAAACCAAAATCATTGCAAATCTTCCCCAAACTATGACCAAAGGTTTACTTACCAATTCCCAACTAACTTGACTCAACTTGACCAAACTAGAATGTGAGTGTGTGATAATTCAAATAGACTTATTTAAGGGTTACCAAACCAAACTCTTCTCTTGAGTGATACTCTCCCTCTCTTTTGGAGATTTGATTCTTTTCCTCAATCCAACTTAGTGCATCACAACAGTAGTTAGCCGATAACATTACATTCATATGTATCATATATCATTTGCATTATCAAAGTATTGAAAGTATTCATATTGCATTGCACATTCATCCATCATATTTTCCATCCAAAACATACAAAACATAATTATGTATTAATGCATTTTAACTCATCAACGTATCAGTAAATAAGTAATAACACAATAGGGTGTAATAATGAAGAACCCATATGGTGTGAAGCACCATAGTTTATAATCCATGATGGAGATGAAGGTGTTGTAGCAACTAAGGCTTTTCCCTTTGATTTCTCTTTGTCCTTAGTATTTTCCTGAGTTGATGAAGATGCCTTGATAGAATCAGGTAGCCCTATATTATTCTTTTTGGGAATATGTTGAAGAGACTCAATTTGTTTCCTCATGCATTGATGTTCATTGTGTCCAAGTATTTTTCAAAAGGAACATTTAACTCTCTTAGTATTTGGATTACTTTGATAAGAGTTATCCATTTTGGAGTTTCCAATTTTTCCTTCTTTCTTAAATTCCTTGTGCTTTTTAGTGCTATTTTTCTCTCCTTAAATGATTTTTTTTGTGTTTCATTCACTGCAAGTAGAGCTTGAGGCTTAGTAGACTTCAAAGTGCCCATTTGAATTAACTTTTCTTGCTCCCTTATGAGATCAACAATAAAGTTATCAAGTGTGGGAATTGACCATGAGGCTCCAAGATCCTGTTTAGTAGAGTAGAAAGTTGATACAAACATATAAAATTCTAGACCTATCTTGGAAAGTATAGAAAGGATTAATTTACCCTCTTTCTTGTTGTAGACATGTAAAATAACCTAACGCACTTATCACACATCCTGGATGACATTTTCTCATCATCGGCATCATAATCATCTAATATCATTGCATTTCACATCATTTACGTAAAAAACCCTAATTTCCTCTCTTAATTGAATAATATTACATTATTTAATTAATTCACTTTTTTTTAATCATTTTTGACTAATTAAATAAATTTTATTTATTTAATAAAGTCTTAATATAATTTTATTCCCCCTGATTAATTAAATAACATCAATTATTTAATTATGTCACTAATTTACCCTATTCCCCTAAACCAATTAAATTATTACCACTTAATAACTTGAATAATTAAATTAATTATTCAAAACATCAACCAAAAAAGTCAACAAAACAAATACAACTTTGTTTGTAAAAGTCAAAACATGACTTGCACATTCAACTCAAAAAACTTAATTAATTAATTAAGCTTATTAATTATCCTCACCCACTTTTATGATTGAGCAAATTATGGTCCCCCCATTGCTCACTTTGATTGGATGACTAATCCATCTATTTCCTAACTAATCCATATATTCTTCAATCCCATTGAAGGCTGAACCCGATTTCCTCAATTCCACAGATTAGGTAATTTATTTCCTTTGATTGATCAATTAACATCCTTAATTGATTTGATCACAGAAGCTAACAGAGCAATCTAATTCCCCTCAACAACTTTCAACCATCAATCTTTGTAGTACCCCTCCATTTTTCTTATGTTTTTTGTTAGCATGTTTTCACTTTGATAGACCCTGGTACTTTGTTTTGATGTATTGATTGCTGACATTAAAGCAATAGTGGATTTATTTTGTGATATGATGATACATTTTATGGTGGTAATTATTTCTGACATGCTTTATATTAGCATAGATGTTTACTTCAGATGTTACTGTTATATGTATGTTTATGGTAGATTAATTGATGTTTATTCTGTCAGTGTGATGTGATTTGTATTGGTGTGGAGAATGGAGTTACATCACTCGCTCATGAGTGCTCTATGATTTCCGGGATTTTTTCCGCACGGTGTGTTTGAATCATGGATTACATATATGTATGTTATTTGTCTGAATTGCAGGATTGCAGGTACATGACACCAACTCCACCTGGTTTCACAGGTCTGAGCGTGTCAAGACTCAACGGAAATGTTGATTGGGAGGTAGTAACAATGTTTTTCCTAGTCTAGTCTCAAACCCAATCACAGTATGTCGTCAGTTTAGGATTGGTATTTCTGGATGTTTCGTCTGTGTCTGTTTGGATTATTTGATATGAAAGGTTAATTTTGTAAATTTAAATGGTAGATTAATGTTCTTTTTAATTTTAAAATTCTTATTTTAATTAAGTTTAGATAAAAGTTCTATATTCTATTTAATTAATTAAATTAGTTTATTTGGTTAAATAATTTAATCATTGAGATTAAAATTATTTTATTAAATAAATAAATAAATAAAATTAAAGTTACTTTATTTGTGAGAATAAATTAAATATAAATTAAATGCTTTGTGGGGAATGAAATTTTAAATATGAAATAAATTAAAAAAAAAGGAAATTAGATTTTTTGAATTTTTAATTCTTTAAAATGAATTAAATTTTTGATAAGTGAGGAAAGAAAGAATTACCCGTGAGTTTGTTAGAAGATATTTTCTTCTTTCCATGTGTGTTAGTTAAATTTATTGCATTTTCTTGTTGGGGATTCTCTTGGAGAAGATATTATGTGATTTGGGGAAAACAAGAAAACACTTCACGGGAAATGAAAAGAATAGAGAACTGTTGGAAATATTTTTGGTAAATTCTTTTGGGTTTAATTTTAAAAGTTCTAGAAGAAGTTTTGGGATTTCTTCTGGTTTAGTATTTGCATTCTTCTGGAAATTGGTGTTCTGGAAGGGCTTTGGAAGATTGCACGCATCAGACAAACAAAGCTTCTCTTCCACAGTCAAATTTCTTCAAGCTATAGGAATACAGGTATTCCTCTATTTATTTAATTTGTTTTCTTTTGAAAGATTGCTTGTGTAAGAATTAGTTTTGTGCAAGTTTTGTAAAATTGTGAATTTAAAAGATTGCCTGAGGAAATAATTGTGTTTGTGACTTCTGTATTTCTTCTCGGTGATTTAAAAAAAAAAGGAGTAGAAATTTGTTACCTCTCTGTGCTTTTTACGAGACAAAGTTTTATAGTGAAATCAGAGGGCAACACAAAAGATTTGTTAAACAGTAGAAAATTTTCAAAGGAAATAGAAGAAATCTTTGTAGAATTTTAAAAGGGGTTCTCTGTGAAATTTTTTGTTAAATTGGGGAAAAGAATCCTCTGGGAAGAATTTTGATAAATATTACCTGTAGAAAATATTTTAGGAATTTGGGGTTTGAAATGGAACCCTTTGTTATTGAAAATTATTAGTTTATGATGAGTTGCTCAAATATATAGGTTTCTCAATTTCCTGTAGGAAACCTCTGTGAAAATAACTACCCGACTATCATACTTATATTGAATAAATTATATATATTTATATATATATATATATATATATATATGTATACAATGATATATACACATACATATATAAATAAACATCTATGAATTGTTCTATAGAGTTTTATTTTATTTTAAGATTAAATGCTGGACGCGATTTTAAAAAATCGCAAGAAATTTTATAAATTTGAGAAGTCGCAATTTAATAAAATCGCAGAAAATAAATGTGAAAATTTTCGCACATTTAGGGAGGCGCGAGGGTTACTGTCCCCCACAGCTGACTCCCACTAGGGAGGTGCTATGGAGGGCAGCACCCTGCGTTGCCTCTGTAGGCAACGCATGGCGCTACCGTCCACAGCCGAGCCCTGTGGGGAGGGCTGCGGAGGTAGCCCCACCCACGACAGTCGTGGCTGTGAGGCTGCGGCTGGGTGAGAGCATTTTTATTAGAGTTTTATTTATTTTAAGTTTATTTTGTTTTAATTTATTTTTATATGAAATAAATATTATATAAATAAATATTATATATATATAATAATAATTATATTATATGTATATATATAATATATATTATATATATATTTATAATCATATATATTTTTATATTGGATATTGTTAATGTAGTCATTTAAATAATGATATGTTGTAAATTGGTGCAGACAATATGAATTAATATTTTTAGATAAGTTGATTTAATTTCATGTAAAATATAACTGCTTTGTTTGGATTTAAGAAATCCGAATGTAGAATATTTATTTGTCTAGATTTGCTTTAAGTCGTTTTTATATTTTTGTTGGGCAAATTGAGGGTAAATTGTGAATTTAAGTCTTCCAGATGTAATTTCTTGAAAGGGAGTAAATTTTTATGATGGTTTTATATTTCGAATAAACTAGGGTAGTGCACATGGTTTTGTATGGATTTTAGACACCTGATTCTATGAACAGGTTGTGATGTCTGTTGTAATATGTTTGGTATTATATGTTGATTTTTGTGCACTTTTCCTACCTTAGTTAGTGAACTTAGATTCCTTATGTTATTTTTAGGGGAGTGGCTCTTTATGAGGGCCGGCACACAAAGTGGTGCCTGGGTAACTCATGTAGAGTTAGTTAATCAATGAAAACTAAATCAACACATTGGGTATTCTAAAATATTTAACTGGATTAATTATGCCTCACTCATGGACTTAAGAGCTAGTTCATTCTTGAGAATGAGTTGAGAAGGCCTGGAATGGCAAAGTCGATATCTTGTTATTTTAAAAGATATTTGAAATCCGCAATAGTTTGCATGAGGGGCTGGGTTTTGTAAGAGGTTGCTAGGGTAACTCAAGTTGGGGGCCGGAACCTAAGAAGAAACACCAGGGTAACCTATGCAATATTGTGATGACACTCCACCTAAAATAACAGTATCCTTGTGAGTTTAGCGTATTTGATTATTCTAATTCTGGAAGCAATGTAACCAATAAGTTAAGTATGTACTTGTATAGATTGTCTATGGTTTTACTTGTGTCTAGGGTTTGTAGGTTATGTCTATGGAACCTTATTACTATCTCCTAGCACGGGGGGTGGGCCTACGGGTACCACATGGTTGGGTGGAATGTGCACCTTACTCCATTGGGTCCCCAGTTCTTGTTTATGGCAACGAGTACTTCTTGGATGGAGAGCTCGTATGTGGATATATGTACTTTCTTATTTGTATCAGTGGAAACTTTATATATGTACCATTCCTCAATTGTTAACGAGGTGAACTTTTGTAATATGTAATTGTAATTTTATATGACCTACGTCATTTGGAAAATGAGTATTGTAATGCTATTTCAAATGCAATGTAAGAATCTTTTATGTACATTATATCTTCATTGATGTTATTTAAATGTTATTCAATGTATGCTTTTAAATTTATGTGAAATAAATATATGCAATGTTAAATACTATTGTCATCTATGGGATTTTCAAGTAGTGTGTCATCGCATTACTTAGGGAATGTTTGCAATTAGTTAAGTAAATGTTTATACTTTTAAAAAAAATTATTACACTATCGTAGACAATGCATCATTCTTTAGGTTACAAGACGGGGCATTACAATCTTGATTAAACATTGTTATGATCTTGCATGTTCATCTTGAATCGTAAAATCTATATAACAATCCTCATCACCCTCAAAAAGGATCAAAGAATTGACATCTTTTGTGCAATGAAGTAATGCTAAATTGAGAATTGATTTCTTAAGAGATTTTACACACATCTTCGATCAACATTCACAAACATTGAAGCTTTTGCAAGCGCATAATGGAGGCTTTGCATTGATAAAACACAATCCAACATCATTTGCGAATACACTTTGGCATGAGATTGGTAACAATATAGTTTAGTGAATTTATTTGTTTGTTCTTTGTTTGCTAATACACAGTTCATTGAATTCAGTAAGTTCATATTGTTCATTTCATGAGTAATGGGTTTAGGAATTCATAATCTTGTTTTGAATTAAGATTAGTTTAATTCATTTATGTTGTTATCTTATATCTCGATTTCCCCCTTACACATTCTGGCACGCCCGGTGGGACCTCGGTCCTTGACACTAACATTTTTGTGAGTTTTAATTGAGCAGTTGTAGGTTTCAGAATGTGGTTGCATTTTCCAGAAACACACTTGAAAAAAAATTATGCCAATGCTACAAGAATCTATGCGGTCATTCCTTCATTTCAATTGTAGTTGCACTTTTTGCAACCACTATTGAGAAAACTTACCACTTTTGCTTCAAAAATAAGTCCACTTTTGACATTTGGACCACTCTTGCACATAACAGGGCTACTTTTGACAATGAGGACCGTAGTTTCTAAAAAATAACAGGGCCACTTTTGACTAATATGCATGCTTTTTCTTTGTATATTTTTTATTCAAAATCTGCAAAGTAATTTTATAAATTTCTAATGTTAACGGGTGCTTGTTTTGTGTTTGTTGACTTTGTTTGAGCAGCTCTTGTAGGGATATGGTACACTTTACATGAAAAATGACTAACTTTTTTATTGCAAAGAAGGTGAATGGTCCAAATCCAAGTTTTCTAACAAAGCTTTCTTTATTTAAATAAAACATTTTTGATTTGGTGCTATAAAATTGAACCCCACAACTTGCACATTTTGATTTGGTGTTTTAAAATAAAATTTGAAAAGATTTCATAGTTTAGGAAAACACTTCGAATTGGTGCTTAAAAATTGAACCTCAGAACTTGCACATTTCGATTTAGTGTATTAAAATGAAAATTTCAAAAGCTTTCGTATTTTAGGGAAAACATTTCAATTTGATGCTTAGAAATTGAACCCCAAAACTTGCACATTTCGATTTGGTGTCTTAAAATGAACTTTCAAAAGCTTTCATAGATTAGAAAAACACTTCATTTTGGTGTTCATAAAATGGAATACTTTATTTTGACCAACATTTTTATTTCACTAATGAATGAACAATCTTTCCTTTTGTTGACCATATTAAGACAAGGCTATTAGAAACACTCAGTATTGGTGCTTAAAACTGAACAAATACATTCTGATTTGCACATTGCTATCTATTTGCTTGAAATCCAGAACACTTCAAAATTGGTGCACATAAAAAAAAAATTGCTATCTTGTTCACACTTCATTCATTTTTTTGGATAGCGCCACTCGAGGGGCTTAAAAATAATATTGCGATGAATTGTATGCCGTGTTTTCCATGTTTGGAAAACTAAGTTTCTATCCTCTCCCCTCACGTCTTTTTGGTGTTCTTGGGTGATGAAAAACACTTTAATTTTCACACTTGTTTCATTTCAAGCATCACCTTTTGAGGGCTTTCCTTTGAGACACATCTTGCATTGGAGAACTCAAAGGTGACTCAAAGTGATTTTTCCCTTAGGCCACTATATAAATGTTCAATGATAAACACCAAATGACTTAATTGGTGATTACTTTGTTGTTAGTTCCATTCACAAAAGGGGAGGTACCATTGTGTATATAGGGCCTTTAGTAAGTTGGTTAAAACCTTAAGTGGCTTGTTGGGTGCTAGCAAATCATTGGATCACTTGAGCATGACTAAGAACCATTGTAGTAGAGGCCACCTTTTTTAGCCAAAACATTCTTTGAAAGTGGTGCATCCGAATTTACTTTCGAGAAGTTACTTACCAAGTCCAATTTATGGTTGAGTTAAAACAATCTCCATAAGTTGCATGTAAAATCATCCCTTTGGGGTGTGAGGTAAGCCCACCTAAAAGAACATGCCTATCTCTAGGTTGTAAGTTATCTTCACAAACTTTCCAAAATTCTCAATTACTTTGGACATCAAAAACTTTGCTTGATTTAAAATGAACACATCAAAACAAACATTGAACTTGGTTATCAAATCTCAAACCCCTTAGACTTAGTGTGAATACCTTGAAAAGAGCCCTATATTTGCACTCCTTAAAAGATATCTTAAACAAATATCTCTAAAGGTTTCTGAATATTTAGGCTTACATTTCAAGTCACATTAATAACAAAGTCAACATTGGGAACTATGTTATTATTTTTCCTTTCACAAAATTTGAGTTTTTGTGGAAAGAAACTTGCTTAAGCTATAGACATTTAGGGTCAAATAGTTTTGATTGTTGTGTTTTATTATATCACCTGCAAAAATCTCAAGAAAAATTAGAATCAAACAAGATATCAAAAATTGAAACTTGTCCAAACTACCATCAAAACATAAAACTAGAAGCAAATATGAACATAAGCTGCTACTGCTACTGTTTCTATTGCCATTGATCTAAGAATTGTCCCAAAAACTTGCCGCTATTGCTCTCTAGATTATGACAATCACTATAAAAAACTTTCCTCTTTTGAAAAAGAGAATGTAGTTGACCTAAAATTGTCGTAGTTGATCCTAACAGTGCCACACTTGACCTATTTTATTAGCCACAGTTAACTTAAACCTGGTCACTTTTGCCAAGAAGGCTGCTTTTGCATTCACTATTCACTAGTCATAAAACTTGCAAACAAAGACCATTTTTGATAGATCTTACTGTGGTTTTCCTTTAGACTTGGCCGCTATTGACATAAATCTTGTTAGTTTTGACAAAAAATACCGCTACTATTCTAAGATTGCCACTTTTTCCTTATTCTCTAGTGTAAAGCAGAGATTGATCCAAAAATGGTTACATATTTCACCTTTTGAGAATAAAATAGTTAGACCTCCAAGACACATCATAATATACATCATTCCATCATCCATTTGCACAAAAATCAAACACTCCAACCTAGTTTTAGGATTCAAAATCAAAACAACAACTTGGATTATTCCTTCACTCTTGATTTCTAAGATATCAACATTTACTTGCACCTCAAGGCTAGTTCAAGTAGATCCCAAAAACATATCCTCTAGAAAAACAAAGTGGAATATTGGTCCAAGTTTTCAATATTTTGAATCCCAAAGTTAGCATCATTTCTAAAACATTCATCAAACATCACTCACTTTATGACCATTTGGTGTCCTACTACTTTAGTTCAACAACCAGGTCTTACAATACCCATTATACAACCAAACCTCATGTGAATTGAAGGTGAACAATCAAACATCATCAATAGCTTGAGAAATTTCATGTTTGAGAAAAAGGAAACACCAACTCAGTGGAGAAATATAACTAATATCTTAGACAAAGAAGATCAAAAAGTTGATCTTACAACTGGAAGGACACTATTACCACCTCTTGCATAGCAATAGAAAATCTCAAAACATAGAAACACCATTTCTTTAAAAATAGAAAATCCCAAAAACAAAGCATTAGTTCATTCCATAAGTTAGAAATCACCAACTTTCACAAAATCTTGGCACTTTTTTATGACAACCACGTTATCACAACACAGAAAAAAGATGGAAGCCAACAAGAGTAGCTCAAGTGCACCAAAGACAAAAAGTACCAATTGGGAAACTTACACATGGGGGTATAAACCAAGTGACCTTACAACTCCTCAAAAGGAATCCACGTTCAAAGAAAACCAAGATCAACCCCCTAGTGAGGCAGAAGTACTTCTTAGGCATCAAGAAGGACTTACAAAACAAAACCAACCTTGTGATTCTCAAACTTACATAGTAGAAGAAGAGGACAATGATGAGGAAATAATTGAGGAAAAGCTATTAGAATACTCCCAAGAACCTAAGATGCAAAAACTCATGGGAAAAATGCTTGGGACAAATGCAAACCAATACTTCCTCACACTCGCGAAAAGTGGTGCTAAACTACCTGTTGAATTCAATTTGGACATGCTAAAAGATCCAAATCTTATCCCACTTGGAGATCAAATGGTAGTTAGACAAGTTTCAAAACCCACCATAAACACCAACATACCACCACTGTTTTCACAAAACATTGATCCAACTCAACCCAAGGATAACCCCTTATTTAGACCACCATCCCAAATTGAACAAGTAGTTATGGAACAAAAATATCAAGGAAACACATCCAAAAATGTACCACAACATAATACGATGAAAAATGGGGGGAACATTCCAATGGACCAACAAGGTGGTAACCCATCACAAGGGAAATACATGCCCCAACAAACTTCCTACATTGAACCTTCCAACAAATTACAATACCAACAAGGGAAAATATCACAAAATCAACCACAACAAGGTTCACCCTCAATGCAGTATCAAGGTAACCTTCAACCAAATCAACCACAACAAGGTTTACCCTCAACACAGTATCAAGGGAACCTTCAGCCAAATCAACCACAACAACAAGGTGCGCCAACTACCAAGGTAACCTTCAACCAAATAAACTACAACAAGGTTTACCCTCAACACAATATCAAGTTAACCTTCAACCAAATCAACCACAACAACAAGGTGTGCCACAAATGAACTACATAGGAAACCTTCAACCAAATCAACCACAACAAGGTTTACCTTCAACACAATATCAAGGTAACCTTCAGCCAAATCAACCATAACAACAAAAAGTGCCACAAATGAACTACCAAGGCAACCTTCAACCAAATTAACCACAACAAAAAGGTGTGCCATAAACAAACTACAAAGGAAAAATTCAACAACATTCACAACAAGGTGTGCCATCAATGAATTACCAAGACAACCTTCAAAATTACCAAAAAAAAGGTGTCACAAACAAACTACCAAGGCACCATTTAACAAAATCCACAAGGTGTACCATCAATGCAACATCAAGGTAACCTTCAATAACATTCACAACAACATAGTGTACCACAAACATACTATCAGAGTACACCTCAAATGCAACAAAACTTTGTTCACCAAACCCAACATCAAAATCATCATCAACAACAAGGAGGACTAAAAAATCAGTACCAAGGAATACCTTAAGGTCAATATCATGGTACACAGCAAGGACCCAACCTAATTTATGCACACCAAGGACCCAACATGATGTATACACAAAGTGATCCTCAAAGATCCATAAACACACAATATCTAGTGTACGATCAAACAAATTTCATGGGACAACAACTCTACAATACCCAAAATCCTCAAGCAAGCAGACCAAACAATGACATAAATATGCAACTTCAAAGACTAAATCAAAGGATATCAAAAATATAAATTGGAAAACCCAAGAAGAGTTATGCTCTCCAAGACATTTTCCCATATCAATTTGATAAAAAAATATCCACGGTACCTTTCCCCAAAGGCTTCGAAATACTGAAATTTGACAAGTATAGGAGGAAAGGAGATCCAATTGAGCATGCACGTGAGTTTTTTGTATCTTGCATGGAACTACAATGAAACAACACCTACTTGATGATACTTTTTCCATGGAGCCTTAGTGGGCCCACTTTAGATTGGTTCTCACGTTTACCTCTAGGTATGAAATCGTTTGATGAGTTGTTAGATAAGTTTTTCAACCACTTATCATATAACATAAAACATGACATTATGATCACAAAACTTTAAATAATCAAACAAAGTCAAGGTGAATCATTTTCCTCATACCTATAAAGATGGAGACACAAAGTGATAAAAATCAAATGGCTTGTTCTAGAGAAATAACTTGTTGATGTATTCATTTCCAACGTGCATCCAGATATCAATTACAACCTCATAGTACTATGCCAAATTTTTTTTGAGGAAACTATTGAAAAGGGTATACTTATTGAAAGAGCCCTCATTGCAAGAGGAACAATCAAACTTTACAATCCAAAAGATCAATCCTCTACTTCAAATGATAGACCCAAGAGATGGGCGAAAAACAAGAATGTAACCAATGATGGAGTAACTGACACTAAGGTTTTACACAATGTGTAAGCTCCCAATATCCCACAAAATTAGGTCCAAACAACACATCAAGGTTATCAACAAAATAATCAATGCAAGTATCCACAAAACAACCAACGACAAAATCAAGGACATGATAACAAAAGGAGACCACCTCGGCAATATGACCAACCACGAAGGAAATTTACTCTTTTGGGAGAAACCCTTGAGATCATTATGCATAAAATAGTCCCAAGGAACCTCATCATGATAAATGATAGATCCAATTATGAGGAACCTAACTTCAAACCCCCTTGGTATAACAAGAATGATAAATGTGAATTTCACAAAATCAAGGGGCACACCTTCAACAATTGCATGAGACTTAAGACCATTGTGGAAGATTTGATTGAAAAAAGAGAGGTGGATGTCAAACCTTATCTCAAAAATAAAGACCTAAAGATTTACAAGGATTCAATTCCTAACCATTCTAGGGGAAATAGCAAAGGGAAAGAACAAGATTATTGTAAGGCCGCTTCTCTTATGGTGAGGATACTGTTCTAGGACATATCTATTGTGATGATCATACTATCTGAACATTAACCATACAGGGTAGAGATCCTGAATGTAATGTGACTACCTGAAGGGGAAGAGTAACGATCCAAGGAGCACCACCCCCAGTTAAAACCAAAAGTAAGCCATCAATTGACTATAGCTTTATGGACCAACTTAAGAAAACTCCCACCCTAATCTCCATCCTTGAGCTTCTAAAACTATCACCACACATAAAGAGATATTGGAGAAAGCCCTTACCGAAACACCCTTGACACTAATCAATATCAAGCTATGATTGGAAATATCACGTCCACTCACCATTTTGTATTTTATGAGAAAGACCTTCCACAAAGACCATTTCACAATCAAGCTCTTTATTTAGAACTAGGTGTCCACAAGCACAAAGTCAAGAGGGTACTCATAGATAATGGTTTAGGTCTAAAAATTTGTACCTTAAAATTTGTGAAACAACTAGGATACTTTGATGATGTCATAGATAAAAATAAGAGCATCACCATCAAGGCTTATGACAACATGGAGCACAATTCAAAAGGGACAATTAGGCTACCTGTTTAGATAGGATTGGTGATAATAGAAACTACTTGTCAAGTACTAGATCTTGAGCTTCCATACAACCTTATTTTAGGTCAACCATGGATCCATACTTTGAAAGTAGTAAAATCTACATTCCATCAATGCCTAAAGTTTCCTCATGACAATAAAGAGATTACCATATATGCCGACCCACGAACCTTTCCATTACTGTGCTAAATTAGAGGAAAAGTATAGAAAAATCCAGCAAATACCCAACAATGATATATCTTTTCACTCCTTCTCATATGTTTACCCAACATCACTAGCTTCATCCTCCACTACACCATCACCAACTGAGGTACCCAAATTTGATACCAAGATCCAAGTACTTGACAAGGGTAACAAAAACTATCATTTCAATCAAACCTTTTGCATTGGAATGCTTCCCCCAATACCAAAGGTTTTCGGAGGGCCAAAGGAGATCAAACATTTTCAAGTAGTAACAATGGTAGTCAAACCCATGATCTTTACCAAGTGGGGAGATATGAAAGATGAGTTAATATTCAAAGAGGACCTCTTGTCAATGATCTACAAAGAAGAAAAAGAAAAACCATAACAACTACAAACCTTTCCCATTGATCCTAGTAGTAAAGGGTATTGGATGGCTAAACAAATGGGATATACTAGAAAAGGTGGCCTTGGGAAACACTAACAAGGCAGATGGGAACCTATTAGAGTGGAAATAAGAAAGAACATGGGACTACACTATGGTTCGATAGACATGGTTACTACAAAAATTGGATATACCTCTTTTGAGAAAGTAGCTCCTTCTAATAATGTTAAGACATTGGATACCTACCATCTTATAAACAATGATTTTCCAATCGAGGACCTATTTGAAAGCTTTAGTGTAAGTATAGTCCCTACCCTACCTAGCAAACCTATACTCAAAGATTGCACTTATGAAACAAACTCTGATGAGTATGAATGGGATTCCCTTGCTTCTAGCAACAATGAACTAGATACCCAATGAGAGAATGATACCAAAGCTATATTGACCATTTCAAAAAATTCCATAAGCTTTATGGATAATGATGACAACCTACCCCTTTGCTACCCACAATTAATAGATTGGGACCAACAACATCATACACCCATTTTGGATCAATTCCAGAATGATGAAGCTATTGCAGAGTTTATGGGACTTTGAACTGATATACCATTAGGGGATCATAAATCAAGGTTTGTCATGGAACTCAAACAGGAAGCATATTTTGGAGGGGAGATTTTGTCCTCTAGTTGCAAAATTGAAAAGGATAATGTAAAAATAAAAATGAAATCCCCTAGGGAAAACCACGATGTGGCTCTATCGGATCCTAAAAAGAGAAAAATAAAGGAAAAATCTAAGGGTGAAAACCTCTTTGAGGTGCCCAAAGATGGAGGATTCAATCTCCCCATTTCTGAATATCAAGAGAAGTCAACACTCCTAGTTGAAGAAGTTGAACCTATCAATGTTGGCACAACAAAAACACCCAAAATCACATATCATGCAGCATCACTTGATCCCGAAGAAAAGGTGAAATTCTCAGTATTCATCGATGAAAGGAAAATAAAATTTGTATGGACATATGCAGACATGCTAGGGCTAGATCCAACATTGGTCGTACACTACCTAGGTATATTTCCTAGAGCTAAGCCCATCAATCAAAAGCTACAAAAGATGCATCCACAAATATCACTCTTGGTAAAAGTTGAACTGTAAAAGTTGCTAGATGTGGGATTCATCGGACTTATTGATTATACTGAATGGGTGTCGAATCTAGTACTAGTATCAAATCCCACTGGGGGCATAAGAATCTGTATCGACTTTCAAGATCTAAACAAAGCTTGCTCAAAAGATGACTTCCCTCTTTTTAGCATAGACATGATTATAGATCTAATTGTAGGGCATGAAATTTTATCACTGATGGACAACTTCTCTGGATATAATCAGATAAATATATCCCCTAATGATCAACATAAAAAAACATTCACTTGTGCGTGGCAGACCTTCTACTGGAATGCCATGTCATTCGGTCTAAAGAATGCAGGGGAAAACTATCAGTGAGCAATGACTACAATATTTCATGATATGTTGCATAAAAATATGGAAGATTATGTGGATGAAATACTAGTGAAGTCCATAAAAAGAGAAGATCATTTGACCAACCTACCAAAAGTATTTGACAGGCTCAAATAGTACAACTTGAGGCTCAACTCAAAAAAGTGTGTATTCAGAGTAACATCTAGAAAATTGCTAGGGTATATAGTATCAAGAAGAGGCATAGAATTAGATCCTACAAAGGTAAAATCCATATTAGAAATTCCTCCTCCAAAGACATTGAAGCAACTAAGAAGTTTACAAGGGAAACTATAGTCTATCAAGCGATTCATTGCATAATTGACAAACAAGTGTCATTCATTCACCCATCTACTGCACAAAGACATCACATTCAAATGGGATGGAAGATGTGACCAAGCATTCCAATAGGTTAAGGAGTATCTACTCACTCCTCCAGTATTAATGCCACAAATTCTAGATAAAGCAATGATCCTCTATGTCTCTACAACACAAGCAACATTAGGAGTTCTCTTAACATAACTAGATGAAAATAACAAGGAAAGAGTGGTCTATTACATCAACTGAACATTGGTGGGATATGAATTGAACTATTCACCCATAGAAAGATCATGTATCTCTGTCATCTTTGCGGTACATACATTGAGACACTACATCTTGAACAAACAAGTAAAGTTGATCTCAAAAGTAGATCCACTAAAGTACCTATTAGCAAAAGCAACTCTAACAAACATGATTGCTAAATGGGTAATGATATTGAGTGAGTTTGACATAGAGTACATAGACAGGAAAGCTATCAAAGGATAAATCATAGCAGATCAACTAGAAGAAGCACCAATGGACGATCACTGGCCTCTCACAACAAAATTCCCAGATGAAAGCATACCGCTAACAGAACAGACAAGCCATTGGAACTTGTACTTTGACGGGTCCCACACTCACCACGACTCAGGAGCATGTATCTTATTTCTCACACCATAGGGAGATAGTAGACCTAAGGCTTACAAAATTGCTTTCTTGTGTACAAATAACATCTTGAAATATGAAGCCCTAATCATAGGACTCAAAATGGCCATAGAATGGATAAAATAATTGCAGGTTTATGTTGAGACTCTCAACTGGTAATCAAGCAAGTAAATGATGAGTATCAAACAAAGGATGACAAGATGATGCCATATAAAAGAATTGTGGATAGTTTCAAACAATATTTTTTCATCATCACCTTTGAATAGGTTCCTTGAATCAATAGCAGAGCAATTGACTCTATGGAAACAATAGGTTCGCTCCTCGACATTCCATAAACATTCCTAAGTAAAAATTCCTTTTGGAGCAACTGCTCATACCGACATTCAATATCCCATAATCAAATTTGGTTTGTGATGTTGTTGGTCCTAACTCACCATGGTATCAAGATATATTTGACTACATCCAACATGGTATCATACCTCTTGACTTGACAATAACCTAAAAGAAAACCTTTTCCTGTAGGAATTCTTGATTCACAATCCTAGGAGACACCTTATATCGTCGAAGTTTAGACAATACTTTACTTTGATGTATTAACGTAGAAGAAGCATAAATTTCCCTACAAGAGGTACACAAAGGAATTTATGGGTCCCACTCTAGTGTACCTAACCTAGTACAAAATTACTGAGAATAGGGTACTATTGGCCCTCCATGGAACAGGAATGCATTCAGTACTCTAGAAAATTCCATCAGTGTCAACAACACAGTGACATTGTTCACTCACCAATGCAGGAGCTAAGACCTATAACAACACCATGGAGTTATTTTCATTGGGGATTAGACTTAGTAGGTAAGATATATCCAACTTCATCTAATGGACACACGTTCATTATCATTGTAGTTGAATACTTCACAAAGTGGATAGAAGCAATTCCATTAACATGCATCATAGGAAAATAGATATCCAAGTTCATCTTGAATTATCTAATCTGTCAATATGGAATTCCCCAAACCATCATAACAAAAAATGGAACCCCATTCAAAAACTAAGATGTCAAAGTGCTTTGTTCCAAGTTTTCTATCCAACACAAATTCTCCACTCCCTACTACCCCCAAGGAAATGGCCAGGCTAAAGCATCTAATAAAACCATCCTGATGATATTGAAAAATATTTTTAATGACACTAGTCGTGATTGGCATTTACAAATGAACACAACCCTATGGTCTTATCGAACCAAAATTCGTACACCTACAGGTGCAACACCTTTTTCCTTAGTCTATGTATGTGAAGTTGTCTTACCTATCAAAGTTGAAATACCCCCACTGCGAGTATCCCTAAAAGGCATGGTCAACAATGAGGAATATTGGGTGTCTAGATTGAATGAGTTGGAACTCTTAGATGAAAGGTGTTTGAGCGCGTTAAACCATCTTCAGGTTTATCAAAATCAGCTCAAACAAAGCTACAACAAAAAGATTCAAAATAAAAACTTTCAAGCTGGTGACCTAGTACTAAAAGAGAATCAAAAGATCCAACTAAATCAAGATGGGAAGGGGAAGTTTGAACCCAACTGGTTAGGTCCATTCATCATCACAACAAGCTATGGCTCTAGAGCTTATCAATTGGCTAATCTTGAAGGAGAAATTTTAGTTGAACTTCTCGATAACAACCATCTTAAAAAGTTCTATAATTAAAAACATCAGAGTATCCTAGTGAAAAGGATAAAAAAGAAAAAAAACATCAAAAAGACAAAAAAAATGGTAAAGAGAAATCAAACATTATTTAAGTGAAAACCACTTTGTGGCGCTTCTAGGATAGGTACCATAGTGAAAACTTGGAAAACATGCACTATTTTTGAATAAGACATGCATCGTTATCTATCAACGCTATCTGAAGCATCCACTCATTCATACCATAATAAAATGTGCACACCAACCATAGCTCGATGACTGATTTAGTATCAAACCTTGTTGTACCATCAACATCCATCTCCCCTAATGAAGGTAATCCTATCTTGAACTGGGGGAAACTTCCCAAAACTGGTAGTGGATTGGATCCTTGTAAATCCCATCATGATCAAGAAAATATCAAAATAAAAAACATCCAGAAAACCAACAACAATCAAAACAAAGTCAAAAACTTCAAAAATCCCAAAAACATGTTATGCTTTTGAGTCAACACCAGTCGAACTACGTGGTCTCTGCGTGTATAATGTAGGAAAGGCTTATCTTTGATCAGCCATTGAGGCCTTAGATCAGTCCCCTTAGGTATCTATCATAGTCTTTTAACTTAGTAAAAAATTCAAAAAGATTCAAAAACACTCGAAAGACAAAAAAGTGAAAAACATGTTCATATCAAACCAAGTGAACAACAAGCCTCTATGTGGATAATGTAGGTGAGGCCATCATAACTGATGAGCCCTCGAGGCCTTAGGTTAGTCCCCCAAAATTTTAAAACAAAAAGAAAACATTCAAATATCTTAGAAACACCAAAAACAAAATCAAATAAACTCAAAAAATAAAAAAAAATCCTATCTCCATCATCACTTATCCGTGATAAAATTTTCATCCATAATAAACAAATTAGCACACTCACCCTATGAAAATGCAAACAACAAGCAAAAAAAGTATCAAAATAAAAAATTCCAAAAAAAGAAATTGAAACAATTAGACAACTACCAAGTGAAAACAATGCTTTAGTATAGACTACCATACCCACTTGAAAATCATATCAACAATCCTAAACATGAGTCTTAACGGATAAAAAGTTCCTATAATAGACATCATCAATGAATTTCATAATGAAACATCAAAAAAACTATGGGAAGTGATGCTGCAACATTGTTTATCTTTTTTGAGTCTTATCTTTTTGATTTAACTTAATACCACATTCCTAGGATCTCTCGATGATGTCCATAAGGATTTAGAGAAGAAGGAATAGTGGCATTAACTATCGATTTATGTTTGCACTATTTGTAAGATGTTTTTGTGATGCTACCAGGACGAATAATCGCTTTGTGTGGTATATGAAAATTGTTTTGAGACAATTCATGTAGCACTTTCATGTTAGGTATTTCATACCTCTCTGTGTAACTGGTCTGAATTTTTTTTAACACAACCCAACCATATACTCTAATAGGGTTTCCATATGTTTGGTATGAGTAATAATATTCTTTGCATTTTGAGTCAAAGTCCACACAATTGATACAAATCCACCTTGGTTATTAATACCCTGGTGCATCGTATTTGTTTGCTACATCAATAAGGATTGCTATAGATATGAAGCCTCTATGCAAGCAAAAGAAAAACTCATCAATAACTAACAACATCAAATTTTTATCCATCTCTCTAAATCATCCACACACTTCTTCTAACTAATAGCTCCATCCTACATAAAAATATCATTAGTACCACATCCATCCTACATCCACCATTTCATTAGTACATATCATGACCATAGTAAAGCAATAAAAATATCACAAATCATGTATAATCATACATAACATATATAAGATATCACAACCCATCATATATCAACATCAATCACATACATAATAAATCATCATTCATCACATAGATATATAAATCATCCATCCATCTACATCATATGCATACATCAGAAAAGTACAAAACATAAGCATACATCATCATCCATAATCATCTCATAACACATAATAAAGCTGAATCAAAACATGGTATATCTCATATATCATCAAAAATTAGAATGTCATATACATCATAAATAAATGTGTGATATCATATACAAAAAATACATATATACGAGGCCTCACATGGGCCGATGAATGTATATACAAAATCATGTATACAAAGTCTCTAATATAATATACATAAAAAATGTTCAAGTACAATCAATGATACTACCCATCATGAGGTGGGGACCTCTGATGCTCCTAACTCAGATGAGGGGAATTTTGCAGCTGCTCAAGCTATCTGATAGAGTGACCACCCAACTCTGCCCCTTTCTACGTGCTGGGCTCTCCAAAATGAGGCCATCATTGAGCTCAGGGAATGAAAGCCTCATAAAGAGTTTGATAATAGGTAACCCTATGAATAAGCTACTCTCACTCAACCTGATGGTGAGCCATAGGAATAGATGAAGCCAATGAGATCTCTACAACTAACATCTATTTTCACTTTATTAATAGCTCCTATCTAGAAGCATCTCTCTCCTACCTGGCCGCATCTCGCTCTACAATCAATACTGCCACCTGTGCCTCACCGGCCTATCACCACACAACCTCTGCATCTCAGGAAGTTGTCAATTGTACTATCTATGTCACCACCATTGCATCTCCAGGTGGAGGAGGAGGACCCTGTGCCTCATCCTGTTGTATAGGATCATCCTACTGATCTTGTTGTCCATCCCGTCTTGCTCTATCAAGCTTCTCAACATTGATCTTGAGTCACTGTCTCTTGCCCTTGTGGCCAATGATACTTTCTCTACCAACAACTGACACACCATCAACAAGATTTGTAAATCAAAGAAAAATTTGATGAGCCCACCATTGATCATAGTTTGGTGTAAAACTTGAGTCTACAGGTCCTACAGGCCACCCCAATCCAAATGGGGAAATTGCTCTAAAATCTACTACTGTTGTGTCATGATCAGCCTGGATCCCCCACACTCTAACCTCTTAGGTAGTCCTCTCGAAGCGATCCTAGTAATCATTGACAAATCATGACTGTCGCTCGCCAAATTGGCAAAGCAACCGATCTGGTAGATAACACTCAAGTAAAGAATGAACATGACTAATCAACCAATGAGTATGCTAGAAAAATGGAAGTTGCTCCTAGTCATCATGCCATGCATCACAATCTAGCTATGGCCTCCAAACAAAACCAAGCATATCATCTATAACACAAAGCTAGTAAGATAGCTGGCCAGGCCAACTGTAGTGAAGAAAGTCATCACATCTATAAGAGTATGGATCCGCTGGATCTCGATCCAACACACCATCAGGTCTCATCACTGGGATATGCTCCAAGGCCCATACATGAAGCAATGTGACACCAAAAGAGATGGAACTACCTCCGTGATATGAAACCTCATGCGTGTCTCTATATAGATGAGCAAGGAGACATGGGCCCCATGCATACTTGGTACCATGCTCAAACATCTGATCAATACATACACCCCAACCAATGGTAAACTGTCTACCTCGTCGATTAAGAACAACGAGCCCTGAGACCAAAGCAAATAAAACTAAAGAAACAAGATCTTCACTGCCAATGAAAGGAGACACTCTATCTCTGACTCCACAACTTGAAGATTCCTAACCCCAAGAAATCATCGCATAGCTCATGTACCCTATCTAACACTATAGGTAACAAGCTCTCAATGAATCAAAACATGAAGAATCCTCCATACATCCTCTAAGGTGATGGTGGCCTCACCAGTTGGAAAGTGAAAGGATAATGACTTAGAATGCAATCTCTAAACAAGAGCAGTCATCATCACTCTGTGGCATCTGATTGTCAACATGTAGCAGATATGTCATAATCCAACAACATCTAGAACATCCTTCTCAAACTCCTGGAAACAAGTGATCAAATCGAACTAATAAAGCAATTGCTGCTTTCTTGAGTAAAGCGGTTTGAGAACCACCTACAAACATTCAACCCATGATGTTAAGAATTTTCTATGAAAACATGAAACGAACCTAACATTGCAAACAAACTGGTTAAAACTTCTAAAAACAACAAAAGCGGTTACTTTTTTGTCAAAAGTGAACCTATTTTTGTCAAAAGTGATCATAAAACTCAAAAGCAATAGAAATAGCAAAAGTGAAAAAGTTTCTCAAGAGAAAACATGTTTCACAAGGGCGGCCATTTCACATAAAGGAAATAAAAAGAAAAAATTTAAGTGAAGGTGAAAAAAAAAGCGAACATCTAGAGAAAAAGCAGACAATTAAATCAAGGGCGGTTGAAAAAAGAAAAAGTGACATAGATAAAAAAATCAAAAGCGGAAGAAAGGATGCAAAAGCATAAAAATCATGAAACTACTGCTATTGCCTAATTTTTTTTCATTCATTAATTACTCAAATGAAAAGATGAAAATGGGAAAGGAAAGGGTACATACCGCCACACCGATGCCAACGAGCCTCTCAAACTCACAAACTCCCTCTATGTGATGTGGGGCTCCTTGAATCCTCACCATAGCTCCTCGACAATCACAAAATCAAGAAATCTAGATACACGAATTTACTAAGCACCGAGAATGCAAATGAGGTAAATTAAACCTAATTACCTATTTTAACCCCCCAAACCCTAATTTTTTACCTAGGAAACCCTCCTAGGTTAAAATTAGGAGCTCCTGGGAATATCTGAACTATCAATAGGGTCCTATAGGCTTAATTTTTCAACCTCTACACATCTGAACTAAAATAAAACCTTGTCGCGAGCTCAACCTGAAAAAATGACTTTTTCGGCCAACCTCTTGAGGGGGCAGCCCAATGTCCTACCACATTTCCATTGATTGTCGGGGCATAGTGGGGCATATAATTTTTTTCAAATCTTGATCTTAACATTGAATTCTTTAAAACAAAGCAACCATTACTTTGTCTCAAAGAGGGGCGAAATGTAGACATGTAAAATGACCTAACACTTATCGCACATACTGAATGACATTTTCTCATCATCGACATCACTATCATCTAATATCACTGCATTTCATATCATTTACATGAAAAAACCTAATTTCCTCTATTAATTGAATAATATTACATTATTTAATTAATTCACTTCTTTATCATTTTTGACTAATTAAATAAATTCCATTTATTCAATAAAGTCCTAATCTAACTTTATTCCTCCTGATTAATTAAATATCAATTATTTAATTATGTTTCTAATTTACCCTATTCCCCTAAATCAATTAAATTATTACCACTTAATAGTTTATAAATCACTTTCGTCTAAACTTGAATAATTAAATTAATTATTCAAAACAACATCCAAAAAGGTAAACAAAACAAATACAACCTTGTTTGTAAAAGTCAAAACATGACTTGCACGTTCAACTCAAAAAACTTAATTAATTAATTAAGCTAATTAATTACCTCACCCACTTTTATGATTGAGAAAATTAAGGTCGCCCGATTGCTCACTCTGATTGGCTGACTGATCCATCTATTTCCTAACTAATCCATCTATTCTTCAATCCCATTGAAGGCTCAACCCGATTTCCTCAATTCCACAGATTAGGTAATCTACTTCCTTTGATTGATCAATTGACATCCTTAATTGATTCAATCACAAAATCTAACTGAGTAATCTAATTCCTCTCAACAACTTTCAACCATTGATCTTGATTCAATATTGTTATGATCTTGCATGTTCATCTCAAATCATAAAATCTATATAACAATCCTCTTCATCCTCAAAAAGGATCAGAGAATTGACATATTTTGTGTAATGAAGTAATGCTAAATTGACAATTGATTTCTTAAGAGCTTTTACACACATCTTCGATCACCATTCATGAACATTGAAGCTTTTACAAGCACACAATGGAGGCTTCACATTGATACAACACAATCCAAGATCATTTGTGAATACACTTCGACATGAGATGGGTAAAAATATAGTTTAGTGAATTCATTTGTTTGTTCTTTGTTTGCTAATACATTGTTCATTAAATTCAGTAAGTTTATATTGTTCATTTCATGAGTAATGGGTTTAGGAATTCATAATCTTGTTTTGAATTAAGATTAGTTCAATTAATTTATGTTGTTATCTTATATCTCGATTTCCCCCTTACACACTTGTCAATTCCACAATCTTTTAACTGCAAATTTAAAGATTTAAATTAAGTGAAGAAGTCTTGTAAAGTTTAAAATCTCCTAGGACTAAGACCTAAGAGTTGAGTTTCCAACTCGTGGCTTCTAAGTTCATCTATTTTACCAAATAGTTTGTTTAGAGCTTCCCAAACTTCATCGGGTGTTTTCAATTTCTCAACATGGAACAACAATTCAGGAGACAAATTAAACATAGGAAGCCAAATTCTTGATCACTTTTATTGATTTTTTTTTCTTTGTCTTTAGTTGTTGTAGGTTATTTATCCGTTCCCATAGTTACCCTATATAAACCTTTGTTCTTAAGCACAAGAATTACTTTCATCTTCCAATCATGATAATTGAAAGGTGTCAGAGGTAGTATAGTAACATTAGACTTCATGCTACTAGTCTTTAGATAGTTGTTTTGTAGAAATGCAAAAATGAAGAACTTAGAAATGCATGCAGAATTGAAGGCCAAAAAACACAACACACACAAGCACTTCTCGAGGAAGTGTGAAAATGGTCCACACAAAACACCCCCCTTGATTATTTGTCCCCCACTCCAATTTGGAAATTTATAGAAGTGCTATCTAAATAGGCCAAATGAAGCATAAAATGACACTTTATAGGATGAGTGTGATATTATGCTGATTGGATTTGTGGAAAAAAGGCACTTTTGCAAAAAATGGCACTCGAATCAGAGCTACCGAGCAAAAGTTATAGTGCTTCAAAATTTTACACCTTTGCAATTTAAACTTGCCTTCTTGTAAAATAATTTTTCAGATTTTTATAAAATATTATTGCACCAAAAAATCAAAGTGAAGGAGAAAAAATAAGAGAAAATTTATGCCCTCTTGGGTTGGAAAGAACCAAGGGTGAAAATACCATATGACCAAGGTATGAAGTTGAACAATAGATTACATCAACAAGGCGTACATAAATAGGAATGAAGGAGGCACCTGACCTCCATGAAATGAGGATATGAATCCTTACTCATGGAGTGGTGGCAAGTTGCCTACCAAAAATGTAGGAAGAGGTGTCGAAAGTGAGTCGACACCTCTAAAGACACCTATCTACATTGACAACTCATGTGAGAAAGAGTTAATGGGATGCCTAAGTAGGCTTAAAGCCTACGTGTATGAAATATATACACTAAAATTGGGCTCATACAATTTCCTTGCGTAAGGAAGCCATTGATCAATTATGATATTATTCTCTATGTTTTGTTTCTTATGTTGAAGCTCCCTCAAAAAAGGTTTTGGGGTATTATTTGCTAAATAGATTAGTTTATCCCCTTGTAATCATGTACTCCTTTTTTCATTTTACAATCTATTAGTAGAAATTTTTGTTTGCCCCTCCTTTCCTTCATCTCTTTAAGGGCTTTCCTTTCATCCTTGCACTCCCATTAAACCAAGCATTTGTTGGAAAACGACTTTTTTTTTTTTTCTTATTTTTTTCCTTCACACATCTTTCAAGAGCCTCTTGTATTATGCTTGTTAATTTGTGGGTTATGAACCCTTGCGTACTCTTATCCTTCTTTTCCATTTTTTTTAAAAGTTTCTTATATTTGTTAATAATTATTAGTATCAATATTTTATATACATCCTAACTAAAATCTTCTATCTTATAGTCAATGGGTCCTTGGTCTACTCATGAAATTGAATGGTTTTGAACGAGCCCACTAACAAGTGCAAGGCCATGATACCATACCATAAGAGATGAGGTTGAGATTGTACTTTGGGTGATTTTGGTGGAAATGAATATGCTACTTTATAATGTTTATGAATATTAATAATAGATTACAAGAATGAAAAATATATTTCAAATATACAATAAAAATAAAAAGTACCTAAAAATAATAATCTAAAAAATAAAAAGTATATAAAAATAATAACTTAAATCTAAGGTATGTATAAAATACATAAAAATAACAATTGATTAGGTGGTTAGAATTTTGTACACAATTTTTTTAGTAGTAAAATATTTTTAATTTACAAATGCCCATATTTTCTATGTGAATGAATTGCACCTTTGATAATAACTTAAATCTAAATATTATATCATAAGTTATGTGCCTAAACATGATTGTTTAGAGAATATTAAATTTGTTTAAATATTTGAAGTTAAGATTAAAAAATGTAATAGTGAATGGCGAGATTTTTTTTTTTTTGATATATAACACATCTTTTTAATGTTTCCTTTTGCTCCTTCAAATTCTATTGGAGAACCTCTTGCCTTGATCTCAAAACTTGTTTTGCCTTTGGATTCAGATTAACTTTAGATTGCTCATGTAATAGAGGGTCACATTTTTGCCTCACCATTTTGTTGCTCCTTCATACATTGATGAACTCTTTGAGGGAGAATCTCTCCTACTTCCTCTTGTTTTGAGAATCTGAAGGATAATATCTCTTGAATTGTTGTTAGGAGGAAGAAATGTCTTCCTAAATATTTATCCCAAACTCATGCTAGAGTGTTGGGTGAGAGGCCAATTAGTGCAAGGTCTAGTATTGCCTAAGTGGGACCTTAGGGATCCCAAATTTATCATTTATTTATAGTTATTGGTAGCTTGGTTGCAGTTGTACCTCACTCTTTTTGGTTTGGTTGAGTGGTTTGGTATGTCCCATTACTTATGGAACATGTTTTTTTTGTCTTTTGATTGTGTTGTTGTACAAGAATTCAAACCCATTCAAACCTGATTATCAATATCAAAACACATTTTTAATAAACAAAAATTTAATATTTTCAAAACATTTAAATTATTATTTATAAACATTTGAAATTAAGTCTAGTATATATCTAGAAAAATATAAAGAAATATCACTCTTAAATTATTTTATTTTACTTCAAAATCATTTACAAATTATTTTATTGATTACTTTACTTTGAAGAGTTATTTATTTATTTAAGAGATATTTTATGTAATTAAAAGTTTTTGAAGTTCTTTATAAACATTTAAGAATTTTTATTTTTATTTACATTGTTTACTTTATTTTAATCCAAAGAAGTTTATTTATTTATTTAAGAGTTATTTTATTTAAGAAAACATATTTTATTTAATAAGTATGATATGGTATGGTGGAAATTAGTAAGACTACTTTTTAGTTATAGTAAATTTAATTATATGCATAAACAACACTTGTGTAGTCTTTTAAATTAAATTTCAATGTTTTTTGATTAAATAAGTGGGAGAATGAGGGTCTTGACTCTTTATGAAAATTGTCATAAGTCAAGGAGAATTTGGTCCAAACTAACCATAAACAACAATTTAACAATACAAAAACATCGCTTAGTGAAAAGCTAGACAACCACAAAATTGCAACCAAGTTGCATGACCAAGTTTTGAAAGGACCTAAAACTTTTTACACTTTTTAAGTTGAGCTACCAACACAAAAAACTAGGAACCTACACAATCCATGGTTCCTTTCTAGCATTTTGAGCACCCTTGACTAGAGTGTGGGACACAACCATGTTTAAGAAGACATCTCTTTCTTTTTTGAAATCTTCCACAAATCATTATCCTCCAAAGGCTTAGAATGAGGGGAAAGAGGAGGGCTAGCCTCAATAGAAGATCCACACTATGCTCTCACAAGAACTGTACTAAAAGCAACACCAAAGAACTTCAATGTTGTGATTATATTATTTTATTTATTTAAGAATTATTTAATTTAATTTATTTACTTAAGATATTTTATTTAGTTAAGAGTTATTTTATTTTACTTAAATTATTTTAGTTTATTTACATTGTTTATTTTTTAATTTGAAGAGCTATTTCTATTTATTTAAGAGTTATTTTTCATATGTCTTATAGAGCATTTTTTAAGTTGTATTCTTAAATAATATGGGGGTCATGTAATTTTTATTCAAAAAAATTAAATTCGGATACTCATGAGATGAGGCTCCAAGATACCATTACAAAATGTCTCTTGCCACAATTAAAAATATATATCATAATAAGTTGAGACAAAAGAAGATATTTGAAACTATATCCATCTATCCATGTGGGAAAGTAACCCTCCAAGTCATCAAGTCCAACTCATTGCTACTCAATTTCTCTTTGAATCTAAAATTCCTACAAAAATTTCATACATTGTATCCTAAAAGGAAGCCATTACCATTTGACAAACTATTATTTTATTCACTCTTGAATACACTCTACTTGTGATGGGCTAGATTAATGCTTGAAAATCATCTCTAGGAAATCCCTGGTCAGTGAGCCATTGTGCAAAGAGAAATTCACATTGCAAGAATAGTGCAATAGTGTGATTGAGCCAGATAAGAAAAACTAACAGGGGACTCACCCTACACACATGTAACAACAAACAAACCAAATATTGCTCTAGTTATTGCATCATTCAACCCAACGTGATAACAAATTCATACCAAATGTGCCATCACAAAATAAAACATTTTGAGCAATAGAGGCTAAGTGTGCACTTTTGGTAGAAATCATATAATTGTATCAACATATATCCTTTGCATGATCCTTAAATGACAAAGATGTATCAATATTTTTTGGGATGAATTTGAGTCGTAAATTAATACTAAAGTAGATACATATAACCATTGTTAGTCATATATTGGACAATTGAGTTGTTGAAAGACATAGACAATGGTCACAAGTTTGAAACTCAACTAAAATGTATTTTTTAGAAATGTCTCGTCACCTTAACATAATCAACAACAATATAAATATCATCATGAATACCCTTCTTTACAACATCCAAAACACTCTTTCTTTCATATTCCACAATGAAAACTATACACAACTTTGGGTTGCTTTTTATTGTTTTACTACTAATAACAATAACATTAAACTCAAATCTGAAAAATTCATTAATTATTAGATTAAAAAAAATCCACCGTCAATTAGAGGTTAACATATGAAAACATCGTATTATTTTTCAATAATTGACAAGTCACGTTTATGGGGTACAAAATTATTCAATATTTTTAATTGAATTAAAATATTTGTTCATGGATAAGCATGAGGAGAATGGTGATTAGAAATATAATATGACTTTTTATAATTTTAATAGATAATAATCATTTTTTATATATTATGTTTGAATTTATAATAATATATATATTAAAACATAAATGCATAAAAAATATTATATCTAAATTTCATTTTAAAATAAAATAAGATTATATATATATATATATATATATATATATATATATTGGTTCATTTAAAAATATGTATCATATTTTTTTACTTATATTTTAGTGGTGTCTTATTGAAACACTTAATTTTTACTAAATTAATTAATTATTTAAAAAAATAGTCTATAACTATTAATTTGCTACAAATCTTATTACTTGTTTTTCTTTCAAATTATGTAGATAGTTTATTCAAAATTTTATGTAAAGTTACTAAGACTATTTTTAACATTTCCATTTTCACTTAGGGGTATTGTTTAGTTCGTCACAATCTCACATTCACCTATTTTAAAATTTTAAATATGCACAATTTCCTTCCCTTTACCCACCATTACAAGGAAATGTAGTATTTAGTATTTAGTTGAGTAGGAGCTCCAAGATCTAATCATCTAATCGTTCCAAAGATGGGGATGATCAAAATCATGAAAAATCTATAGTTCTAGTAGTATTGTTTGCACTTGACATTTAAACAAATATGCTTTTGATCCACACTCAATAGCACATGTCAAAGGGTAATAGTATAAACTATGCACTTTCCAATTGTTGATGCTTTGTTGCTAAAGTCTTGTAATAAAAAAATGTAGATTCATTCTTGAGAGCTTGGAGTGCATGCAAATTATCTCATACAAGAGTTATTTGAGACACTTTAGTTCGTTCTAAAGTTATTTATGGCTCTATCATAATTTTGAGATATATTTTATATTTATAGCACTCTTAATTGCAAGAGACTAGAAGGTGTTAAAAGCTAGAAAATTTAAAAATTAATGTTAATATTAGATTTTAACATACTCATATTATTAACATTAGGGTTATGATGATCACAAACAATTCCCTCCTACTCACTCCCACTCTGTCTAGCATTTCAAACAATAACCTATCTCTTGATTTTATAACCCTTGATGACCATTTTTTCTACTCCCAATGGCTCCTATCATTGGTTTAGGGGTTAGTTCCTTTACATTATCTATGCTAGCAGTTGGTTCCTCTCCAAAGTGGGTGAATGCTGCTATTTGCATCCCTATTCTTGTCATGATTGTTGGTTTTATAAGGCTTACATATGGTGATTTTGGTGTTGTTGTTGTTGTTGTGGTGCCTAAGAATTTTGACTATGCTTTTTGTCTTCATAGTTGTGGGTTTGTTAGGGCCAATGCTTTGGTTTGTGGCTCTTTTAGTGATGAAAATGGAGGGCCCCCTAGTATTTTGACAACTAATGGCTTGGATGGCATGGATAGGGTGAGATGTTATGTTTCAATGGCTAGCTCGGGGGCCTCCTTTAGTTATACTCACCATTATTTGTATGGAAAGGCTTGCCCCTTTTCTTGTTCTCACTCCCCCCCAATCATGGTCTCATTCCCATTTTTCCATAGTTTATTTTATGGTCCAAAATACTCATTTGCTATCACTAGCATTCCCCTTAATCCAAAGTTATGTATGAGTTCTTCCCTTTCATTCCCCATGCATCTTCTTAAGATCCCCAAAATTGTAAGTATGGAGACATGACCAATTTTCTAAGTCAATGTAAGTTATCAAAGCTTTCAAACATGAATTTCCTCCCAAGGATACTTTCTTCTATACTTCCATCGAGGTTTCAAATTTCCCTATTCAAGAATACCTCACAACCATCCCTTGCCTTCATTCCCTTTTGTTTTCAGACTATTAGTCTTGTCCATATTGTAACGCCCCGTCTTGTGAACCCCAAAGGACAACTAAACAATAATTACCGCACAATTTTTTTTTTTTTTTTAAAGTAAATCTAAACATACAGGAGTTGCACATTAAGTCATGAGTCATGAAACTTAATTAAACAAATTCATTAACACTTATGTCCCTTGGGGTACACGAGAAGTCATTACGAAACTTAAACCCATACAACAACAATAAAGAATGAAATCCAAAGACATTATCCATAACAAAGTAAGCATTAACAAACGTAGCACATACATGATAAATCATTGATAAGAAACCATCCGTGTACGTAAATACAACATATCGAATAACAACTGCCATGGACCAAAATCCACACAAGGTTTATCAAGATGAAATACTACATTACAACGCATTACAATGTTCAAGAGTAACTATGATACAACAATGTTCTCCAACATGAATGGGAATCCATATAGAAAGATATAGCTGAACAAATAATTACAAAGTATCATAACTAGCTCAAAGAGGGAACCAACTCAGGATTCGTCGCAAGGGATACCAATCTGCACCTCTTGATCCTCCACTGGGGACCCAATGGGGTGCTTAGCATGTTCCACCTAACCACGTGGGTCCGAAGACCCGCCCCCCGTGCTAAGGAGCTGACAAGAAAGAGACCACAACCAAGAACTTCCAAACATAGAACCACAAGACTCAACATCATACAAGAGAAACATGAAACCCAAGGATAGTCACAACATCAATAAACCATGACTAGTAAACATGACATCCAAATAATTTCATAATAGTGATAAACCACTTCAGAAACATAGTAACAATAAAACAAATATCATAACATCAATAAATTGTTATAACAACAATAAACCACTTTCGAATCATAACAACAATAATACATTTTCAAGCATAAAATCACTCCCGAATGTCACAACAATAAGCCACAAAACATAACATCAATAAATCTCAAGTCATAAAATCAAAAGACCGCTTCCAGAGGATATCAATAAAAAAACTCAAAAGGGACTGCTAGAGGAGAGTGTCATCACATGGCCTTACATGGATTATCTAGACATCCTGACTCAAGGTGCCACCTCCATCTATACATGGATTATCCTGAAAACCTATCACCAGGTGCCGCCTCCATCTACGGTTATCCTGACATCCTATCTCAAGGCGCCGCTCCATAGGGTGACTCATCCATAACCATTGACCTCTCATGAAGACGAGGCAATGATCGTGCCAACCACAGCCTTCTCGTCCCACCTTTAGCCTATGATAGCACTAACAGGCGATGAGGCATCCATAATTATCTTGATTAATGTTTTACTACCCGTCCCCTCATTAATTACTTAGGTTATCACTGATTAATCTAACTCTACGTGGGTTATCCTGACAACCCCTTTGTGCGCTGGCCCCCACGTAGAGCCACTCTCTCTAGAACCCAAAACATAAAATCCAACACCAAAATCCAAGGAATCAAGGGGTTGTACCAAAACTGGAAAAGTTCAACATCTCAAAACAAGAGTACATGCGAGGCATTTACCATCTCACCTATAGCCATAAACATAGTTACCCATGAAATAAGATACAACCCACTCATAAATTTAAAATCACAATTGTGATCAAAGTCTTGGAAAGAAAAAAATTAATGAAGAATCAATATGAAACTAGTTTACCCATGCGTCTGGAATTCCAAGGAATGACAACTACCCACAAACGAGGGTAAAACAAGGCAACACGAGCTTTCCAAATAAATTCCAACACAAGGATAAAGTTTCCCCTCAAAATCAAGATTAACTCAAGAAAATTCACACCAAAAGAGATCCATCAAAACCATCTACAAATCAAAACAACCACACTACCAACATTGCTTCCAAGGGAGACTTCTCTTTTCTCTGCATAGGTTACCCAATCACGCAATACTCATCGACCTTACAATTTTACTCAAAAGAAACAAATTCAACCAGAGTCATTGACCATGACAACGAAACCACCAGCCCATACACAATCAAGTGTTAACAATATCTTTCTTAATAAATAACTAACTGAATCATAACTATAAACATGGAATTCCAAAAGAAATTCAAGGGAGAATCTCTTATAAGTCGTAACCCTTTTTTTTAAAAGAATATTATAACCTATATTTCACAAGACCAAATTTGATATGATACTATAGGGTTAATGTTGAAGAAGTAGACCCAACATAGGGTGTGACTATGAAGATACATTAAGACAGGCACATATTCAAAGGCATGCGAGAAACATAAGCTTTAATCCCTTGTATAATTAAAGAAGCATCATATCTTAATCATTAATTACTAGATGTAAATCTGATTTGACATAAGAATATATCTACACCCTTGTGTTGACCTCAAGTGTTCCTTAAACATTTCCCAAGATGACCATTATATCATTAACCATTAACAAAAAAGGAATCAATTGTTTAAACAATTCCTAATAGGCACTAATAACCATCGAATGATTTCATATGTATATAGGGTTCAATCTTAAATACTTATGTGACCGTCATGAAGAAAAGAAAATATAATGGTAGACAAGACTGCTACCGAGGAGTGGCTCGAGTAATTCTCATATATGATTCTTTTGAACAATGATCTAGAACTGCACGAGACCCTAAGGAGATTTAGTTTCCAACTAGAGATGTCGACTCTACTAAAGAATGGCCTCCGTTTCATTTACATTGATAACACAACTCTAGATAATTCATGAACAAGGGGAGATCGATATAGGTAAAGCAAGACCCCCAACCTTCAATCAGTCGGTAACATTATAATAGGTGAGGTATAAATCAAATTCTAATGAAATGATTTGGATGATAGTAAATTATAAAGGGAGGAAGCAGAGTAGTTCCAGATTTAGGAAAGCTATTTAAACTTATACACTCTCTAATGTTTAAAGCTTCAGCAGTGTTAGGCTACGAATGGTATCAGGGAGGCTATTTAATTCTGTACAATGCCTCAGTTCAAAATGCTGTAACTGTGATAGGTTGCCAAGTATATTAGAAAGTGAATATTGGAATTTGAAAGTATCGCCATCTACTTGCATTATTATTATTATTTTCAAGTGCTGCAACTGCGATAAACTGTTAGCAGAATCAAGCAGGTTATTTAAACATTTAAACTTCCTATTATGTTCAAGTGTTGCGGCTGAGTTTGGTTGACACTGAAATCAAAGAGATTATTTAAACCTCTAACCCATTCTATTTTGAAATACTGCAGATGTGACGGGTTGCAGAATGTGCACAAAATGGTCTTTGCAAGGAAGGTCTCAAAATATTCAAATTGGTGAAGCACCCTGGAGTGTATCCTAACATTGTAAGCATTGCTTGTGTTCTAGGAGCATGCCAGTTAAGTAGAAGAGAGCTATGCTATTTTGTGGAAGAGAAGTGACAGATGAGAAAGGAAAGGCACATAGATGTTAAGCACTTATCAATGGTTGGAGGATATGTTCTAGATAGATTTCATAACGGAGCTCTCAAAATCGATGAACTAGTGAAGTTCTCAGGAATGCCCCCAACCCTATAAGCTTTGTATGTGTTCAAGGTGCATGCAGTCGAGAAGGTTGGTGAGTGAGGGCCATAGATACTTCTCACATCAGTAACCTTTAAAGCATTACATAAGAAGTTGGTTATAAGGTGCGCACGGTTGACCTTCATGGCCGTGATGGCTATCTTGGGGACAGAGTGAGAAGATCCTTTGAAGCAAAACCAAAGGGAAAGTTTTTCAAACATAGAAGTTGAAAATAAAAGCTACGCTAGATATGAATACAATATGTGCAAACAAAGATAAGGCTCAATGTTTTAGGACTACCTGAGGAACTTTTAAGCAGTTGCCATAAACAGACATAAAGCCAATTTCCATAGCTGTGGGTTTCAGAAACTTACAAGCACATGAAATCGGTAGAGTTGCAATATTTAACAATGAATAATTATAAAGGGTGACTAAACACGATACCTCTATGAAATATAAAGCTATGAGGAGAGAGGAGTTAAGAATTGCATAATGCGTACCGTGGGGAGCCAACCACCAGTTTTGACGAAAGACTTTTAGAATCCTGCTGAGTCCTCTATGAATTTTCTTCAAGCCTTGCAGTCGGCCCTATCCCCACCATCATGCCAAATAGAGAACTCTATATATGGCATGCCTAAAACCATTCCCCAAAGGCTTCCATCCCGAGGAAGAAAATAAAATCCCCCCATAAAGAATAGCAACCCCCCCTTAATATGCATGTCGATTCAATAAGAATAGACAAGTCATGCCGAAAAGAAAGTAGTCCCCATGCAAAGCCGTTATCTTCGGAATAGGCTTCCACTCCCCTCATTTGCATCGACATGCACAACTATATTTGGTAAACAATTAAAGTCATCCCTTCCATGCAAAGTTGTTACAAACTAACACTCATGCATATAAATGCATTTAATTGTATTCCAAATTAACAATTTTAAAATAATTATTTTATTCATTCTTTAATATCGTTAGCATCTAATTCAATTATCTAAAGGATTTTAACCTTAATAATCTTATTTTGACGTAATGATTAATCAAAGTACTAATAACCAGGTTTGAATCAAATGATCTAAATACTCGACCACAAAAGAAGTCGCAACAATACTAATGGACTACTCGACCAACACCAATAGGATGAAATATGGAGGGCATTACACATATTGTTATACATCTCTACCAAACCTTACTCCTTCACAACTCTTTTGGAGAGTCAAGATTCCTCTCACCAACATACCTCCATTCCAAATTTTGATCCCTAACTTGTGGTATGAGTCACAAGGTATCTATGATGCCCCAACTTTGAATAATCACACCATTTCTCATTGTTCAGACAATAGTTGTCGTGGATGTAAGCATTTATGTTTTGGTGTGTCATAGATTATGTATTATAGCATTGTAACATTTTACATTCCCATTTAATATAATAGATGGTCTATAATATGGGTTATCTATAATCATAATTTTTGTTGTGGTTATGCTGTTGTGGGTTTATTATTATTGCAACTACCATACTTTAGTCTATTATTGTTGTGGTAGAAATGTTCTATAAAGCATTTCCAATGTGCTTAATATAATTATAATTTGTAGTTTATCTTCCATTTTTGGGTCTAATTTGTGATCTAGGTTATCCATATAAATGCAAGAATGGAACAATTTTTTTATGGGTTTACTAGATTTAGGTAGAATAGATTAGGGTTTATCCTTTTAGGGCTTAATAGTAAAGTTTGAAGCATAATAATGGGATATTAAACTTGTGTAAATGTTAATATAATCTAGGGTCTTGAAAGTTATATTTTTATATAAATATGAGCTGGTAATGCTATAGGTCAATATTGATGCAGATTTAGCATTTATATGTTCCAATTTAAATATTTTAAAGCCTATTAAATTATTTGGCCTAAATTGATGCAGGAGCATCTAGTGGTGTGAGGGCAATCTTACATCACCCAAAAAGATGTTTTCCATTTATATTCCCGTTGTTTGCTTTTTGTAGATGTTTTTGCATTTCTGGATACCCTTTTTGTCGAATAAGAGTTTCCAACTTTCAGAATTGCTTTTCTGCTTTTTTTGCTCAACTGCTATTTTTAGTAGGTATGAATTTTAAGGTGTGGGAAGAAAAAAATTTATGGGAAGGTTAATTATGGAAAAATAAACACTTTGGCGAAAGAATCAGGTCAAGATCATTCACAGTTTGAAAGTTATTCAAGTTCCAGTTTCTACTTTTTTCCCTGAAAAACCTTCCGAGTCTAGTTTGAGGCACTAAACAGTCCTGTACGGGTCTAGAAATCATCAGAACTGATGGAGCAGGTTCTTAGCGCGTTCTTCACTCCGAGACCTTTCCGACGGTGCAAACGGTTTGAAAAACGGAGTCTCGGATCAAAAGTTATGGCTTCCGGAAGTTGGTTGATTTTTGGAAAATTGCCAATTTTCGAATTAGGACTCAATGTTTGAATTTCAAATTGTAATTTTTGGCGCCTAATCGCCAAAAATATTATCTCGAATGTTGTTTTTGGCTCCAAACTAAAAAGGGCCTATTTATGGGCTAGTTTCTGATTTTTGGGTAACTTTTTGGGGAAAGAGTTCGCATGCTGCGAAAGGGGAATCTGGGTAATTTTCTAAAGTCTATAATTTGCATGTATCACAGAGCTCGAGGATTTGAGATCCTCTGCATGTAAGAGTTCCATATTTTTGAATAAAATATTATTCTATGAGTGTTATTCTGTGTCTCGGGTTTGCTCCCTCGTCATAAATTTAGCATGGGATGTTACAATGGTATTTCCTACTTGCTTGCAAATCATGAGATTACTAAAGCTGTTAATGTCTAATGGAATGAGCTCTTCAAAAGCTAATAGTATAGGAACAAAGGTGAAAATGACAACAAGAAAATAACAATGGTTGGATATGTTGATAGACCAGGCTTGAGACCCACTTTCCCTAGTAGAGGAGAATAAATTGTTTCTAGTTCATACATACACACACACACATATATATATATATGTATTTATCACTCTCTTAGTGGAGCTTAGGGAAGAAATTTATACACTTTATGGTATTAATGAAGTCATCAGCCAAAGAAACTATAAAGTGACTTGCAAGGTACTATAATCTACTAGAAGATTTGAAGGTAGCTTTATCATACAAAAAATATGTAGAAATTTCCTTTCCAAATTGCTCAATGTGGATAAGAATAGAAGGTACAACTAGACATGGGAACCAACATAAAGGGATCAATAATCTAGAGAAAAGACAATACTCACATAGTATGCAAAAAAATCTAGTTATGATCGAAACATCATAGGATGAGGGAAAGTAAAAGGTGGTTAAGGAGAAGATCAATGAGTGTGGGAAATAAAAAAAAATCTTTTAGGAATAAGAATATTTAAAATCAAAGCCTCAAAAAACCATACAACACACTACAAAATTAGACTAGCTAGTGTATAGAAACATATTTCATTATAAGGAACCTCCTAGTCATGAGGAGAAGAACTCTCATGTTACAAGGAAGGGAGATGATACCAAAAATGAGCTTAGAAGAAAGAAACTTCACTTCTCATGCAAATAATGTTGGGAGTCAAGCCAAAAATGTCAAAGAATAAAAGAGGTGAAACCAAAGAAAAAATAAAAGAGGTTTTATAAAGAGCTTGAAGAAATGGTGAATGCAAAGGACCCTATACCTAATAAGGAAGAGAAAAAAGGGAAATTCGAGACATAGGTTCAACCAATTACATAAGAGAAAAAGGAATACATGAATATCTTACATGAATATATGACTACTTTGGTCTAAGAAGCAAAATGGACAAGGTAAACAACTCTTGATAAAAGAGTGTCTAAATCCTTTATATGAATAATAAATTATGATAGTTGAGCATGAGTTAGAGGATAAATCAAATCTGCATGGATGTGAACAAAATTAGATGTTATAAGAATATCCCATGCAAAGGGAATGTATGTAATCAACCTAGGAAATGATAGCTTCTTGAATTTTGATAGTACAAACCAACAAAGTGTATATATTACTAAAATCAAGGAGAAATCATCACTTGTTGAATGTAGAATTGAGAAAATTGTTCTTGTTCAATCTACAATCAATCATGCAATGTTTGATTTGTTGTAGGATATTTTTGAAAAAGAAAGTGAGAAATTATTTTGAGTACTTAGGTTGAAGGTGCTAATATAACATAAAATTATGAGTTTGATACCTTGCATAATTATGCTGAAGAATGTGCATTGAGAAATACCCTATTTAATTATAATTTTGAAATCTAGAGGCATAAGAATGTGATAATTTCAGGGTTTTTACTTCAACAAAATAAGGTAAGAAATGTATTTGTTTTTATGTTATTAGAGATATGTTGCCTCACACTATATTGTGGCAAAATTTGTATCATCACAAGAAGCATCACAAGGAAGATAAGAAATTCAAGTGTGTCCTTCCATAAGAGTGAAATTCATGAAGTAAAATGAAACACATGAAGGATGATATTTTTGATGGGTATATAATACCATTGCTATTGATATGCATCCAATGGGTGACCTTTATAGAATAATCAATCTAAAAATATTAAGCTTATATAAGTAGAAGAAGAAATAGTGCTTGAAATTGTCTCTAATCCATTTTTGGGAGTAGTCATAGCAAGGAGGACTTCTTGGAAGTGTCATTTTTTTTTACAACCATAAGTAGGGTAGTGGAGGACATGCATATTGAAAAATCTAATTACAAGCCACATAGTATTATTCTGGTATTCAAGTGTTTCTAAATATACATATTATTTTCCTTAGAATAAAGGATTCAAATAGGCCTTATAATTAATTTAGGTCAAACTACCAACAAATAATTGTTTGCAAGGAGTATGTGGAATGCAAAATTTTCTTTCTTTGGTGAAATGGTTGTTCTCAGAGGTGAAGGAGCTCAATGTCTAGGTTAAGAACTTGCAGGATGTCTGTGTGGCAATGATCCAGTGCAATAAGAAGGAATGGGCTATAAAAGGTAAGGTTAAATCTATGAATGTAATGCTGGATAAATTAGTTGTTGATGTTGACCGCCTGGGAGTTACTCATGAAGAGAGGATTTACTCTTTGGAAATGATGGTTAATAAAGTTTTAGAGGAAAGACTTGTTAGTATTGAGGATAGAATTGGTAAGCCAGGTTTGAGGATTTGAAAACTGTGGTGAACATAAGTAACAATTCATTGAAGTCAACTGCTAAGGGTCTTATGGTTGTAAATGAGAAAAACCTGAATTAGACTGATAAACCCTTGGAGATGGGGGAAATTGAGAGAGTGGTTGAAGATGTGAACTTCTCAAACCTGGTGGATAAAAATGTGGATCCTATTCCATCTATTGAAAAGGATGTGGATGCCAGACCATGTTTGAGGACTAGGAGCAAGATGAAGAAGCGGACAACTATTTTGTTTGATGAGCTCAAAGAGGTTGTGGAGATGCATGAGGGGGTCATAGAGGAGAATATGGCCTCAGTCAATGTCTTAGAAAATATGTTGTAGTTGTTGTTGACTCTTTTGCTTGATCAGCCAGGGTACTGATGTTTTTTGTTGTTGGTGTGATGATGGGTTTCTTTGGTTTTTTCTATGGTTAGCATTTTGGTTTTTTGGGCTGCGGGTTTTAATTGCTTAGTCTTTCTTGCAGCTTGTCATCGTTGTTAAGGGTTTCAGGGCCCCTTCAAAACCTACTTTTCCTTATCAATTTTTTTTAAATTCTTTGTGGGTCACATGGAGTTCTTGGTCATACTATTCAATGTGATTAATTCTTAAGCTACTTTCCCACTCAAGGCGGATTAGGTATCCAATTTTTAGATACGATGATTTGTTTTGATGAGTTTTGATGACATATTAACATGGAAATATCAGATGAAGTACCTAACATTAATAATTGGGATTCTAGAGAATCAAGTTCTATTTGGAAAGAAATTTAAGTGTGAATTTGGGAACATGAATATTTTATACTTTGGCTATATCACTATTGATTAAGGCATGGAGGTGGATAAGAAGAGGATTCAACTTCATATAGTATGTGCATTATCTAGTACAATTTTTTAAGGATATGCTTTATCATGTGCCATAATAACATAAGGCTTGTTGATGGAACTAAAAATATTGTCACTCTTACATATTTACAAGTAGTGAAGAATACCTTGGGGAGGATAACTTTAGAATATTTGCATTTGATCAAAGACAAAGATATGGTCATCATATTTATAGATATGGCCATAAATGTATCAAAAAATAAATAAAGGAAACATTTATGAGTGAATCTTTGAGCTTAAATCAATCCAAGTCTCTTTAGAAAAAATAAAATGGAGTTTCAAGAGATGAAAGAAAATTGATGTTCTAGTAAATTTCTTGGAACAAGAGAATGAAGCAAGGGCTAATGAAATTAAGTAGGTAATTGAAGAGTTTGATATGATTCTAAAGGACTTTTATTTAGAAAAAAATATAGCTATACCATAAATTTCAAGCACAATTTTGAGTTTAATTGAGATAGTTGGGTGAGATTGTCTACATAGAAGAGTATGGGGTTCACTATGGTTTCCTCCTAATGGAGAAATTTCTATGGAATTGAAATTAAAAGATGAAAATAAATAACACTTCAAGGTAGGGTGATTGGAGTCCCAAGAAAGACCACAACAAATATTACCCTTCAAATATTAGAGTTGTGGAGTTTCCCTTCCTAACATGCCTTTCCTCCCAAGTCCCTTCCAAATCTTGATCACTTACTTGAGGTATGATTCCCACAGTATGCCTGACTCCCCAACTCTAGCCACTTCGACCATTTCTCATTGTTCATCCCACCTATCATCTATCACACAAATGTGTCATAATATTTATTCTTGGTCCATGTGGTTCTAGCTATGGTATCATGTTTCCATCAACATTTTTTACCTGGAGGACATGGCTCTATGTTTATTCCTTGCCATTAGAGCTGAGTATTCTATCATAGCCACCATTAATGTGGTAGTTAGAGTTTGTGGCCACAAATATTCATGCCATTAATGTTGGAGTTATTTTAAGTTTTGAGTATTTTCCTCCATACCTCCCCATTACCTTTTGGTGCACGTGGACACAAATTTGGGGTGTGATTTAAAGGAAAATGATTCCTATACGCATGGGTTCTCACTATTGCATACTAGTTAAGAGATATTGGAATTTAATGCAAATTTTAAAATGATTTTTGTGGGTATTAAGGATTCATAGTAAAGACAAATGATCATTATAAAATATATTCAAAACCCTAAATTGAAGCTACTTTAAGCGCCAACGTTCAAGCACATAGATCTAAGAAAGGAAACCCTTGTGCTCATAGGAGGTTTAAGGACACAAATCCTAAGTACATAACACACCAGAGGATGAAAACCTTGTTGTTTGAAGGAGCAATTCTCACCCATAAGTCACATTTAAGCTTGATTGGTGATCGATATTGGCAATATTGAGTATGCACAATACTTATAGTTGTCATGGATGTAAGAATTTGTTTCAATTTATCATAGCTACTATAATATATTATTTTTATATTTTATAATCCCATTTAATATAATATATGAACTATAATCTAGGTTCTCTATAAGCATTACATCCTCAATTTTTTGTTACAACTATGCAACCATGGGTTTGTTATTATTGCAATTTTTGTATTTTAATAGATTATTGCTATGGTATTAGAGTTCTATATGTCAATTTTGATCCATTTAATATAATTATTGTTCATAGTTTATCATCCATTGTGGGCTTGATTTGTAATTTGAGTTATTCATGTAAACACAAGAATGAAATATTTTTATGGGCTTTTTATATTTGGGTAGAACATATCAGGGTTTACCATTTTAGATCATGATAATAGATTTTGAACCCTAATAATGGGATATCAAAGTTATATATATTTTTATATAATCTAGGGTATTTTAAGGTTTAGTTTTACATGTTTCTAAGTTGTTAATGTTGTAGATAAACTTGGATAAAGTTTAGGGTTTGTATGGTTCTAGTTTAAATATTTTCAAATATGTTAAAATTATTTACCCTACATTTACATATGACATTGTAGGTTTGTGGGAAGGAGGTGGTTGAAAGAAAATTTAAATGCTCATATAATGATTTATAGATTTAACAACTTTTGGCCTTCTCTCCTAGACTTGCATAGCTAATTTTTGGAGTCTTGGTGGCCTCTCATCAAGGGTATTATTGAAAAATTTCCTTGTGCTAGGGGTTTATTTATCTTGGGCTTTAATTCTCTAAAGGACATGAAGGTGGTGCTAAATGGTCATTTGTGGATGTAAGATGAGCACTCTTCTCTCTCAAATCGTGGTTTCTTTCTTTTGACCCTATGAAAAATATTTGTGTTATTCCAATTTGAGTAAGGTTTCCTTACCTCCCTCTCAAATTATCAGAAGATACTTTCTTTGAGGATATTGGTAATGTTATTAGTCATTTTTTGAAGGTATATCCAACCACATACAACATTGGCCTCTCCACTTTTACCCATATTTTGGGAGGTATCTACATATCTAAGCTTCTTCATGGAGAGGTCACCTTGATGGTTGAGGATATGAAGTGGATTTGACCACTTGATTACGAGAGCCCATTATTCTGATGCAAATATTTCTTTTATATAATACGTCTTGCTTCTGAGTGTCCACATCCTCATCATAGGATTGTGATATTTAAATACTTGGTGTTGCAATGCCCTCTTTGGTCATTTGAATATGGATGCATCCACTCTTCCTACCTCTTTGTTGGATGAGGTTCTTTGCCTTGCCTCCTTGTTGGTGGGGTGATGATGTGATTGTGGAGGATCCTCTTATGGTGGATTCCCTTAATATTGATGTGGGTTTAGATATTTCATCAACCTCTTTAAGGACTTATTCTTTAGAATTAATTTAGGATTTTCCTACATTATCTAGCCTTATTACCTTGTTTTTGGTATATGGGGAGACTCTTGCCACTAAATAGGAGGTGGATTTTTTGAAACATTTAACTTACTTAGGTAAAATTTCTTCATTGCATGACATGATGTAAGATGAGGTAGTGGTGGAGGATGTTCTCTCTCCACATTTGACAGAGTTTGAAAACGATGTATATTGGATGATTTTTAAGAGGAGGAAGAGACATCTTCCTAAATTTGTTTCAAAACATCATCCTTGAGTTAAGGGTGTGAATATTACAAGGAAGGTGTCAACATTGTGTAGGTTTTTTGTTTGTATTGGTTTTCCATTTTGATGCTTGGATATAATTGTTTTATTCATTTTTGTGTCTTATGTTGGGTAAAATAACACTTTAATGTATCATTGTAATTGGGTTTGAGGCCCAAGTAAAACCTATTTACCCATTAAGATTACGGGATGTTGTTGTTGTAGGCTAGCTTGGCTATAGTTTTACTATTATCTAGCTTTTATGCTAGTTGAATTTTGTTGTAAATGGTTTTAGGGACCCTTAAAAACCTATTTTTCCCATATAATAGAAACCTAGTGTGCTCAAGAATAATATTTTATTTTCTTTCTTGTAGTTGTTTCTAGTATCTTATATGTTTCATAAATTATGACACCATTTTATACTCGTAATAAAAGAAATAGTTTAAATGATTATTTCAACTAGGTGTTATATGTTTTACCTTATTTTCATTTTATCTAAAGTTAAATTTGGATGGATTAGAATTTTGGAATATATTAGAATCTTCTCCATAGAAAATCATTATTTGGTCAATGAGCTAAGTATCTATATTCAACTATTTAAGTTCTAGATCTTAGAACTAATTGTTCAAAGTCTCAATTGTCATTATTTAGTCTAAAATATTTTGCTTATGTGTACAAATGTTATTGGATTATCCCAAACTAAATTGAGGGAGTGTTTCTCCCTCTTTATAATACTTTTTAGAACTATGAATGAACACAAGATGTAGGATCAAACAACAAACGAAAATACCTTCCATGCAAGATCTTTGCAAAATAATGATTTGCTATTCCTCAACTAGAAAATACTTACAAAATGAAATAATACAAAGAGAGAGTGCTTTGTAAGAGAAAATTTAAATGATAAAGGGATTAGATCATGACAAGTGTCACCATCCTATGTGATAAGAAAAAATGATCTAATAATAGCTCTCTAGTTAACAGAAAAAAGCACTCTTAAGTTTAGCTTAAGTGCATGAGAATAAATAAATTATCATAATAATTAATTTAGTATTAATTAATTATTAACTAATGTATGATTAATCTAATGTCCCCCCTTAAGTGTAACTTAGGGAGTAGCTAAAAAATATAAAAATCCAATGCATAAAAAGAAAAGAAAGCATGAATGGGGCTTGACAACAAGGCCTAATGAGGTACCCATGTACAATCAAATAAATCTCTCATAACTGGAGAAAAGGAGAAAACCTCATGGGAAAAATTCCTATCCTAAAGAGAGATGAAAACATGTATGAAAAAAATTAAGGAGGCCTCATGAAGACCCCCCAAGGACAACTTTCTTCATCCCAAGCATCAATCACAATTGGAGGTAATGAGGTGATGCCAAAGGTTTCATGAAGATTTCTGCAACTTGCTCCTCTATAGGCATGTACTCCAATGTGAGAAAACCATCTTTAATCAACTGTTGTATGAACTGCATGTGGATCTCTATGTTCCTAGTATGTTGATGCTCCATTGGGTTGTGAGAAATGTGAATACAAATCTGATTGTCACACCAAAGAGTAGTAGGACTATTAGGAGGAAAATTGAAATCAGTCAATGACCAACAAATCCACAAAACCTTATGGCTAGCCAAAACTGTTGCATGATACTCAGCCTTCGTGGATGATAATGCAATTGAATATTGCTTCTTGAAAGACCATATAATGGGGCCATAACCAAGGCAAAAAATAAATCCAAAATTAGACTTCTATTATTGACATCACTAGCCTAATTTGAGTCAGTGAAGACAACTATCTGAGGATCTCTTGATGTATAATGAATACCATAATGTGAGGTTCCCTGAATATATCTAAAAAATACATTTGGAATCTTTCCAATGACTCTCATGTGGATCATGTGAGAACCAAGAGACAAGATGAACCATAAAATAAATATCAAGATGTGAATGTGTCAGGTAAAAAATATTGCCAACCAATTGCCTGTATAATGTAGCATCTATTGAAGGAGTAGTACAAGTGGAAGAAATAAAATACCTAATTGAAATGGTGTGGGGGAATGCTTACAATCAAGCATGACAAATCTCTCAAGCATGTCAAGAGAATAATTCTATTGAAATATGGAAATCCCATCCAAAGATTGAAAAATTGTAAATAAAGAAAGTAGTGTAGAAGGCCAAGATCTATCATCTCAAATTGCTCCATCAAAGCTCACTAAGCACTCTGGATCATGGAGATGATCCACATGTAAGGATAAAATCATCCACATATAGCACACAGATCAAAATATCACCCTCTTGATGCTAAAGGTACATCATGGGATCAAAATGACATTATGTGAAGCCAAAAGAAAGTAGAAAAGTTTTCATCTTCTCATACCAAGCCTGAGGGGCCCATCTAATACCATATAATAAACAACGAAGCCTACGAACCAGTGAAGAGTCCTCAATAAAACCATGTGAGTTCTCCATTTAAATATCCTCATGAAGATCACTATGAAGGAAAGCACTCTTCACATCCATCTGGAATATTGTCCATCCCTGTGAAGCTGCAAGTGAAAGTACAAGGAAAATAGAATTCATCTTGGAAACAGGGACAAAGGTCTCAGAATAGTCAATGTCTTTGATGTGAGACAAACCCTTTGCAACAAGATGAGCCTTGAACTTATCAATGAAACCATTTGCAACATATTTGGTATGGTACACCCACTTGCATCGAACCAACTTTCTTCTCTTAGGAAGAGGAACAAGATCCCAAGTATTATTCTTTATCAGTGAAGAATACTCATTTTCCATAGTACTATCCCACTCAAGAATACCAACCGCATCCAAAAACTTATGAATACAACTAGAGTACATGTACAATTCACCACCAGAGAAGAGTTGTTGTACAAACATCTATAACATGTTGAACAACTTGAGGATACAATAATCACACTTCAAAATTCTATTCCCCATCTTCTATGGGACATGTCACTCCCATTACCGTAAAAACTTAAATAGTTGGTAGATAGTCTACAAGTAGATTTTTCCTCTACCAAGGCCAACATAAAAAAAGAGGCCCAAGAAGAGCTGATCAAAAAGAAGGAAAAATATTTCACAAAAAGATGTGCTACCACACACTCCCAACTAAAAACACAAATCAAACAAGTGGGAGATAACATCCAAGAGGTCGAGGTCTTATATCAATTTTGTTTATAGTGGCCCAACACAAAAAAGAGCCTCCACACACAAATGCTTCAAATTGAAGATCAGATAGAGAAAATGGCCTCCAATCCTCTATAGGACCCATTCGGTACTATGAGGGATCAAGTCAAGAATCTCCATGACAAACTACAATAGCTTCATACACAAAAAGAGCAAGTAAAAGAGAAAATCAAGCAATTGAGGGAGACTGTTAGTAGCCAATTGAGATTTTTCCAAATCATTTTGAAGGAAGCCAAGCATATAACAAAAAATATTTTAATTTCAACTGATCTTCGAGAAGCAAAGATGACCTTAGCCCAAATCCAAGGGTAGTAGGGTACATTGCTGCAAGAATAGGCACATTGGACTTCCACCATGACACAACTAAAGATACAATACAATCATCTCCTTCCCAACTGAGCATCATGTCTTGAGAACAAGACACCATTTTAGAAGGGGGGATGATATTAAAAGGTCACAGATGGGATCATAACCTACCACAGGGTACCAAAAAATGTTTGCGGTAATTGGAAAAGGAATTAGTTTTAGTTAGGGGTCATGTAACTTCAAGGGAATGTATGTATATATGCAATATAAATCCTATACGAAAGATATATATGATAGGATGATAGATAGAGAGATATAATATATGAGTAGAGACTAAGACTTATTGTTGTATAAGATTCTAATATAATATAAAGGAGTTATAAGGATTATATATATGTGTGTAATGGATGAATGAATATTTATTTTGATTTTGATGTGATGTATGTTCAATATTCCTTCTAGAATCTTATCACAAATGCTTGTTTCTCTTAATGTATCATGTGGGGTATAAAAAAACTACACAAGGAGTATTGGGGTATAGATCTTTAGACTGTACTTCCCCATTTCTCTTTCTAATAGGGTGTATGGAACTATAAGTTGATGCTGCAAACCATTCTAAATACAAAAGTCCTTGAAATATTGATTGGCATACTTCCCCTATTATCTATGTGTATCTGCTTGATATAAAGACTAGATTGCTTCTCCACGAATGCTTTAAACATCTTGAAATAATCAAAGACATCACCCTTTTACTTAAGAAAGTAAACCCATGTATGCCTAAATAATTCATCAATAAATGTGAGCACATATTTGGCCCCTAATAATTAAGTAGTTAGAAATGGAATGAGGTCACTATGTACCAACTCTAAGGGTGCCTTAACATGTGTGACTCTACCCATAGGAAAATAATCCTAGTGATGTTTTTCAAGAGTGCATCCTCGACAAATACTATCAGTACATGAAATCTTAGCGAGCCCTAACACCAATGTCTATATATGTACTCATCTGCTAGAGATATCTGTAATTGACATGACCAAAATGTCCATGCCAAAGCTTACTCATAGTGTCTGCATGTGCTATAAAAGATGAACTTGAACCATTTGAACTCTCAAAACCATCAAATCAGTATAAATGAGAGGAAGAATCAACACTCCCAATGGTCACAATAATATCATGTGGGGTAAACTTGATTTTCCTACTGACATTAGATTGGAAAACTTGATACACTAAAATAAGGTTGGTGGAGATAATAGGAACAACAAGAACCTCCTAAAGAAAACCACCCTAGAGTGTGACAATACCTAAGCCCAAAATTGGAAGTTGTGTAAAATCCCCTACTACAATCTAAGCAGTACTACGCTCTAAAAGGGATGAGACCAAATTTTGAGAGTGTGTCATGTGATATGTCACACCATAATCAAGTACCCATGGAGTTTCAAAAGGTAAGGCCCTTGCAAAAATAGCATGACCTTTACCTATAAATGACGAAGAAGACTTAGGGGCGAAGATGTTATGTTGCTGCATGGATTCCTCTAAAGCTTGTAATCTCTTCCAACATCGAGTGACTAGAGGTCCCTCGTTACCACAAAAACTGTAAGGTTCCCTTGATTTATTCTTCATCTTGGAGGAAGACACACCAAAATTAAAAGATTTATCATATTGAGGAGTGGTTTGAGGTTTCTATTATGACTTCTAAGATGGTTTGGAGGAAAACTCACTACCTGATGAAGTATATATCTTGGGATTTTGTTTCTTATTGTCTTTCCCTTTGGATGTTTGTGCTACCATACCTAGTTTTTGGAACTTGAAAGAGAATCAAATTGAGTCAAATTTTCCTTTTCACAAGTCAAATGCTCATAAAAACCTTAAAATTTAGTATGGTAAATATAGTGCCCAATATATCCATGGTAGGGTAGAAAGTAGAAGAGAAGACCTGAAATGGCTCTCTAATCTTATACATAATCAGGAAACACACATTCTTTGTTAGTTTTATTCTTCCCACAACCATGTAAAAGAGTTCTGAGTGTGTAGCACCCCCTCCTTTTTGGCTCTTTTGATCGAGCAGTGTTTTTCTTTGTTATGCTTTGTTCTGCTATTACTTGATTTTGGTACTTGGTTTCTATTTGATCACAAACTGTTAAGCGATGTGTATGTTATATTTTAATGTGATGGAATTTTACTCTAATGTTGTCATTATGGCCTGTTTTGAATTAGCTCAGCATATATTTAATTAATGATGCTTTATGCTTTTGATTATATTATTGATGTTAGACTCATCAGTTAGAAAGTCTGTATTGTTGAAGGGGATGAGATTGTATCACTCGCTTGCGAGCATCCTATGATTATGAGATTTCCTCTTCACGGTGTGTTTTATTATATCATATATATGCATGTTCGATATACTCTTTGTTCGCAGGTTGGCAGGTACATGACATTGACTCCACCTGATTTCACAGGGTTGAGCGTGTCCATTGGCCAACGGTATTCGATTGGGAGATAGTAGCTAGGTTTTCTGTGCCAAGTCATCACCCTAGTCATAGTGTGTCATCAGGTTTTAGTTGGGTTAAGTTGCTTCCTTGTTGTTCTTCTCTCTGTGATTTATCTAATTGCAAGTGGAAAAGGTAAATAAATGGCTTTATGTATTTAAGTTGCTTATTAAATTTATCTGGTTATGATGTTAGAAATATTATTAAACTTACTAATTAATTTAATTTAATTAATAAAATAATCTAATCTTGGATTAGATTTATTTTATTGATTAATTAAATTAATTGTGTGGAATTGAATCAAGTTATTCTTTTTGGAATTTTAAAAGTGTTAAATTCTTTGAAAATAAAATTTTAAAAGTTTAAATGCTTTTTGAAAAGAAATTATTAAAAGCTTTAAATTCATTTTGAAATAGAAAATTTATAATAAGGTAAATGATTTAAATCTATTTGAAATTTAAATTTTGCTTTAAAGTATTAAAATGCAAATATTTTGTAAATGCATGAAAATATCTATAATGTTGAAAGATATTTATTTTTGGAAAAATGAAATATCTTGGATATTTTTAGGGGTTTGACTAAATTTGGAAAATATTTTATGAGAGAAATGACAATTTCATTTGGTAATTTTAATTTTCAATTCTGGGGAGAATTGGCTACAAAAAGAAAAGAAGGTTTTGTTTCTTGGTGGGATTGAATCTTGGATTTAAAAGGTGGAGATCTTGGGAAGAAATTGTGAAAGAGTTGAATTGGCAAGAACTCAACATCAAATTGCTTCCTCAAACTTCAAGATCATAGGTTTTTCTTTCTTGTTGTTATTGTTTTGAGTTTTGAATTTTTCAATTTGAAAACTTGTTTGGAACATATGTGGAAACCCTATTGAAACATGGAAGAATTTAGATGGTTGTGGAAAAAAAAAAAAAAAACAAAACAAAAACTTACTGCTGAAACCTTCAAGTGCAACAATAGGAAAATTTGAAAATGAGACAATAAAATCAGAAAACCTTGTTGGAATTTAGTGTTATTGAAAATTCTTTGTTTAAAATTGGTTCAATTTGGCTGTATAATGGGGATTTTGTGTTTATACATGTATATATATTCTATACACATATAATTTGCATATAAAACTTATATGCTGTTAGGTTGGAAGTTTTCATTTAAAAATTGTTTTATATAAAAAATTTCTATGAAAATGCATTTGGGGATTCGCCCTTAACAGGGAGTCTGTTTTTTTTTATTTATTTAAAAAAAATATATTTATAAAAAAAAAAGAGAGTTGTTTGGGGTAGGGGAAGCTACCCCCCCCAACCACCGCCGCCCAGCCTTAGGGAAGCGGACTGCGTGTTAAACACACAGGCCACCACCCCTAAGGGAGGCAGACTGTGTGTTAAACACACAGGCCGCCGCCCCTAAGGGAGGCAGACTGTGTGCTACACACAGGCCGCCGCCCCTAAGGGAGGCAGACTGTGTGTGTAGCACATAGGCAGCCGCCCAGTGGGGAGGGACCTGCGTGCCCTAAAAGGGGCCTTTCCTTTTTATTTAATTCATTTTGTTCTTTTTTTATATATAAATATAAAATATAATATTTATTATGTATATGATATATATATTATATATTATATATATAATATAATAATTATTTATTATATATATAATATATTATATATTATGTTTTATTTTATTCTATTTATTTTATGTGTTAAAAAGAAATAATTGGTTATTATTTAAATGGTTTGGATTTTAAATGGGTTTTAAATAATTTGAGAAATATTTATGAGTTAGATTTTAATTCAAAAATATAAATATATATTTAAATAATGTTTCCAGGTTAAAATATATTTATATTTAAACACGATTGTTTAGGATTATTTTATTATATAAGATGTATATATTGATTTTATAATGAAATGATTTCAATGGGATTCTTATATTTCAATATTATCGGGAAATTGAAGTGGACCCTTAGATTTAAATTATGATTGCTTGTCAAATGTTTAAACAGTTATTTAATAAGGGAATGATTTTAAGGAAAAAGGGATATTCGTGTTAAATGAAATGGAATGTTTAAAAGAACATTTTTATTATAGTTCTTATTGGTTGCAAGCGAACTTACGATAAGATTAGTGATTTTTATGAAATGTGTAATTGAGGAATTTAAAATATTGTGTTCATAGTTAAATCATTGATTTTATTTTAAAATAGTATATTTAAAAGGACAAATATTGGATTTAAATATAAGGTGTTTAATAGCGAGATTATTTGATTTCAAAATGATTTATTTTGCAAAGGAGAAATAGTTATTATAAAATGATATGTTTTAAATTGAAGAAGTAAATGTTTATTTTATTATTATTTAAAAGCAATTAAGGAATTGAACATATGGTTTAAATTTCATCTTTTTTCTGAAAGAGACGTTATTAAATCAGTTTATTAAGGCAATAAATTATTGAATGTTAATGAAGGAAGTGGATTTAGGAAATCCAAATATAGATTTAATTCTTGTTTGATAACCCTTCTTGAATGTATACTTCTTCTGTTTTCGCTTTGGGGAATTTGATTAGAAAGGTTGTTAAGTCTTCTAGAAGGGGTTTAACTTTTGGGGTTGCTGTATTTTTGTTAGTCAACCATTGTATTGCCTTGGGTAGGGCGTATAGTTATATCTGGTTGTTTTACCTGGTTTTCACGAACAGGGATGGTTTGTACCTCCTTTGTATTAGGAGTGGTTTATGTGTTTTATGCCTCCTTTGGAAGGAGTGGATTAGGTGTTTTGTTGCCCCCAGTGTTTGGAGAGGGGTTTGACTTTTGTTGTCTCCAGTGTTTGGAGCGAGTTTTCATTATATGTTCCTCCTAGAGTTGGAGTGGTTTTATCTTGTTGGTATGCACTTGGGATTCCCTTGGTGATTGGTTTTGTTTGGTATGTTGTCATGTAGAAGAGTGGCTTCTGTTAGGGGCTAGAGCCCAAAGAGGTAAATTGGACAACCTTTAGAGGTGGTTTAATCAAGTGATAACTAAATCAATGTACTTAGAAGTTAGGTAGTATTTCACACTAATTAAGATAATTGAGCCTCACTCATGGATGCAAGTTCTTGTATAGGCTTGCGATGAGTGGGAAGGCTTGGAATGGCAAGGCCATCTATCTTGTCTTTACGAGAGGTATTTGATTCCACATGAGTGAGTATGGGTGCTGGGATTCGGTTGAGACCACCAGGATAACCCATATTGGGGGCCGGAGCCTATGAAGATTCCTAGAGGATATCCCATGTCGAGCTATGTGATGACACTCTTTCTACGACAATAGTTGGTACACAATTTTATGTGTATGGACTTCTTATCATACTCAATCTATTTTATTTTTGGAAGCAATGTGACTTATGTTAGTGATGTTGGAGTTGTACTTGTGTTATCCTTATGGTTGTATGGTTCATGTGATTGGTTGTGTCAGTGTGAGTTAGCTTGTGTTTGGGGGTAGATGGTCTTGTATAGGAATTCCTTGTTACTATCTCCTAGCACAGGGGGGTGAGCCTTCAGGCATCACATGGTTGGGTGGAACGTGCACCTTAATCCATTAGGTCGTCCTTTTGTTCATGTGGATGATATTTTTAGTTGGAGAGCTCGTGGGATCCAGTTTCTTTCATGCTTCATTCTTTCCAGTTATTATTGTAATTTTATTACCCCTCATTTGTATCGAGGTGGAAGATGTAATTTGTAACCTTGTTTATTGGATTTACCTCATTTAGGGAATGAGAGTTGTAATCGTATTGTAAATGATTGTTAATTGAAAACATGTGGTATCTCTTATGCTTGGGTGTAATTGATCATGTATGGAATGTATGTGTATTTAATTTGTTAAGTAATTACATGTTTTTCAATTCATGTTTCTTGTTTGGGTTTTAAAGTACTCTTAGTCTCGTAAACTTAGAGGTTGTTGCAATGGGTAGTGAACTTGCATGTTATTTGCATTTAAACAAAAAAAATTTAGTACGTTTGAGTAGTTAATTGCAACTTCCTCTAGGGTTGCGTGGTGGGGCGTTACAGAGTGACTTAAACTTTTTCAAGAAGTCCTTAATAGAGGGGAAGGAATCAGATACAAGTGATGTCAATTCTACCTCAATTTTTGGATTTTGGAACTTATTGATGGTGCCTAAAATATCTTTGAACTTCCCCCACATATCCCTAGGAGAGGTACAAGACTCAATGTGAAACAAGAAACTATCTAAAACCCACATTGAAATCAATCTCGTAGCCTCATCCATCATGTTCCTATATTGAAGTATGTGAAATTGGCAAGTCAATGCTAGTTTTACTTCATCCAAAGTGGACCATCAACCCTTTTACATGATCAATATAGTCATATGAGCTTTCTAGATATGATAGTTGTCTACTATAAGACATTCAAATGAAGAGGTGTCTACCATGATGGTTAAAGTTTTCAAAACAATGTGTGGGAAATATTTTTTGTTCTTTGATGTATATAAATATGGAAAGTGAGAAATATACCCCCCTAAAATAAGAAAAAACCAAACCCTAATGCAACCTTGAGAGTAGAGAAGCTTTAAAAAGTAAAAAAAAAACATAAGATAAATCTTTGTGTACTTGGTGATTTTTTTGAAAAAAATGGACTAAATAGTTGTCTAGAGCACTGAAGCACCTTTCCAATGCCTATTTGTTTGCAAAAAAATGGAGTCCGTATGCCCAATTTATGACCTTGAAAGTGCAAAAAGGTTGATTTGACTTCAACTACCTATAGAAAATTTTTAGAACAAAATTTAGAAAAATGGACTATACCACAATAATGAGATTAGAACTAGGTTTTTGATGGTATTTCATTGCAAAAAATGGACAATCTAGGAAAAATTTATTCCCAATTTCGTAGTTGTTTAATCTTCCCTACAAGGCACTTAGGGGGCTAAAAAAACTAGGTGCCTGGTTGCTAGAGCATAGGGGCTAGAGTGTAGCCCATAGTCGCCAATATGACCGTCGATCGACTACATAGAGATCATAGGGGTTGAGTGGGCACAAGAGTTGGAAATCCCTCAGGGGTTAGAGAGTTGAGTAGACAATTCATAATAAGACATTTTTTGGGTTTGTTAGTACTGCCTCCTATGGGAGAGCGTCGCTACTCTATAAGCAATGCTTTAAAAAAAAGTGTTGAGCGCTATTTAATAAAGCACCTTGCACTTTCATATTTTTTTTTTGAAAAAATCATACAATACGACCTTTTGGGGGGTCGTACAACCTCCCAATATATATATTTTTTCCTTAGAAGCTCTTATTGGTGAAATAGGGAAAATTTATAGTCAAAATTCATCAAATTGGCCTCCTTAGTGCAATGGTGAGGTCATTTTCGTGCCAAAGTGTACCAAAAATTTGTACAACTCCAACAATTACAAAAAAAAATGAAGATTCAAAATTTGCTCCTATAATCCTAGTTGAGAAAAAATAAAAAATGGAGAAGGGGTTCACTGAATCTATAGTTTGATACCATGTTAGAATTGTGAATAAACATGAGACACAAAATTGAACAATGAACAAAAACACCTTCGATGCAAGAGATCTGCATAACAATGATTTGCTATTCCTCGACTAGAAAATACTTACATAATGAAAAAATTTAAAGAGATAGTGCTTTATAAGAGAAACCCTAAATGATAAAGCGATTAGATCATGCCAAGTGTCATCATCGTGTGTGATGAGACAAAATAATCTAATAATAACTCCCTAGTTAATAAAAAACACTCCTATGTTTAGCTTAAGTGAATGAGAATAAATAAATTAGCCTAATAATTAATTAAAGATTAATTAATTATTAGCTAATGTATGATTAATCTAACAATAATATCAATAATATCATTAATATATTGATAAATATAACCAAGAACCTAGCAAAAAAATATCGAGCACTTAATCAAACACTAATTTTTAAATGTTTTGTAAGAAAATGGATAATTCACCATGAAACCCTTGTTGTACTTAATCTTATAATATTTTAAATATTCATTTTTGTAAATTAACATCAACTTTCCTTGGGAGGAATTTGGGATAATCAAATAAACTTTATACAAATAGGCATAATTAATTTAGACTGGTGAATTGGAGTTGAAATAGGGATAGGGTAACCACACTAATATATTGAGTTTGTTGTAGAAGGAAAAAAATACTATAAAGGACAACTTGAATAGGATTATAGAAAATTTAGCAAGTGCACCATTCAAAATAACTTGTGATGAGGATTAAGATCTTGACAAAGAAGTTGAAAAATATTGATGAAGATTTGGAGGTTCTCATTTTGAAGAGTAAAGATACGAAGACAAGTCCTAGTGCTAAAATGATTAGTAAGAAAATGATCTATTAAGAATAAAAAGAGAGTCACAAGACTTTGTGGATCTTCTTATAGATAGGAATTGGAAACTATTGAAATGCTAAATAAATTGTAGGTCTTTGGTCTTTGGTTTGGTGTTTTGCGTTGTATTGTATGTAGTTTTTTGAGTAGCTTTATAATGTTTCATTATTTATTGCTGATATTTTGTTGATACTTTGATAGCTGTAAAGGGTTTCAAGGTCCCTTAAAAACTTATTTTACTCATTTTTATCAAAAAATTAGACTAGATAATTTGAAATTAGTAGTTGAGATTTAAATATCAAACTTAATAAATTGAAATGTGCAGTATATAAGTAGAAAATAAATGGACTTAGTTCAATAAATAGTAATGCACACAAAATGAAGGATATTTTGGTTAGTCTTAGGATCAAGAATAGTTAAAATGAGATTAATAATTATGTGGACAATGATTTTGGCACCAAAATACTTTCTTGCACTTCTAGGGTGTTTCACCTAAAAGGAGAAAGAAATGGGCCAAAATGGGCAATGTCTACACTCAAAGTTAATGTGTATGAGATGTATTGTGTCTAATTAAAATATTCCAATGCTTTGATCTAAAAATGAAATGATCTAATGATGCAAAACCTAAGAAATGTGAAGTGCTAGAAAACACAATGTGATATGCAAAAATGCCTAAAAATGTAAGTAAATGATGAAATAAAAAAATAAAATCAAAGAGGTGCACCTGAAATCTGAAACTTGATGTTGGGAGATTCTGGAATCTTGAAAAATTAACTGAAAATGTTGTCTAGGACACTTACGCTAGGCTGGGCGACTTAGTCCTAGTTTTGAGAAACTTTTTCAGAATAGGAATCTACCAAATGGGTATCCAAAAATGTCAAAATCACTTTTTAGGCCCGGAAGCAGAACTAATCTGCTAGTAGTGGCGACTTAGTCCTCCTTCAAATCTTGGGAGTTTCGGGATAGAATCTTGTAGTCTCAGGTCTACACTTGCTTTCTTGACAGGTGTTCACACTTAATTATGTAGAAAATGGGGTAAAAAGTCTCTCCAAGTTTGAATTAGGGTTGTGATGACTTGATTGACTTTGAAGACTTCTTGACCACTTTTCAACACCTATTTGCTTGAAAAATATTCATATAAAGTCTGCAAACACACATGCAAAAGGGGAAAAATGGTTAAGGGTTAGAGTATAGGGGTTTGCCTTGGTCAAACCCCACTTTGGTAATCAAACCCTATAAAATGAAATGAAATGGAAAGAGAATGATAAATGAACAACATGCAATGTCACAAACTTACCAATCCCTTGATGTAGAAATCTGAAGATATGCAATGAAGTGCTCTAATGGATGACTTGATAATGCTTGATTGCTTGATTGCTTGAATACTTGATGAACTAAGAGATTGTAGGAGATTGAATGAATGGTTGGGGGTTAAAATGAGAGGAAAAACCATTATTTATACTTGTTCTTACTAAATTTCCCAAAAATAATGCATCACAGGTCGACCTCAAGGGTTAGAGGACAAAATCCCGCTAGAAATTTAAAATTATTTTGAGTTTTGTGCCAAAAAGGACTAAGTTGCCCCTACTGGTGACTTATTCCCACTTAAGAAGATTAAGTGGGTGTTGGGAATTACGGGCCATTAAATGTTGTCCAATGGGAATATCCTCAAAAAACACTTAAAAATGGATGGAAAGTGTATTAAAGGGTTATTTATACATGAGAAAGGGTTGAATTAGTGATGACAAGTCTAGAAAAGTGTGAAAGTGAGTTACAACACTTTACAACACTTTAAAATAAGACTTGGTAAGTAATAAAACAAAGATATTTAGATGAATTATGATGAAAGGGTCCTAGAAAAGTGTGAAAGTGGGTTGCAAGACTTCACAAATCCTTTACAAGACAACCTAGAAGTCTTAATGATTCATGAAGATTCAAGACCTAATGTGAATGTGTTGGCCACATTACAACATTATACCTAGGCAAAATCAAGCCAAAGTCCAAAAGAGAGACTCAAGTGAGCATAAAAATGTCAACTATACATTTTTGGCGACACAAATTGCCTTGGAACTAATATTTTCTATTCACTTTGTGTAAGGACAATTATAGCTATTAGGAACAAACCCATAACTAAGGATTTGTCATGTGCTCATAAATTGTGATCTATAGACTAGTTTTCTTCACTATATCTAAGAAATCTTGATTTCTTTGATATTTTTTGGTATATGTAAGAGTTGACACTATTGATAAATACCTTTTATAGGTTATTGTACATCCAAGTTGCAAGGGATATTTACCTTGAGCAACCCATTGAAAGTAGGAATAAATGAGGATAATACTCTTCAATTTTGCAAATACTCCTAGAAAGGTTGTGCAAAGCTAGATTATTTTTTAGATAATTAAGTGAATATGTAAATGTGAATGTGATTCAATTTATTTATTTATTTATGATAAAAATAAATATATTGACTACCTTTAGAAATAAGGGTATAAAAACTGATCATACAAACTTGTGTTTATTTGACCCTATGTAGAAAGGGTAAAGGTGGGAAGCTTGTCAAGTATGAATTAAAAATTTAAATTAGGGTGAGACAGGTATGCAAACTAGTTTGAAGATAAAAAGGGGATAGATCACAATAGATATCATGTGCATGTAATAAATATGCTAATAATGAAAATATATAAGGATGTGTGATTATGGAAAATTGATAAGTGGTAGGTGGATAATATATAGTAAGGTACCTATATTTTCATAAAATTATGCCATTTGTTGATATATCTTTTCATCAAAGTATTTCCCTTAGAATATGCACAAAATAAATAGGAAACATGGGTTTGCAAATTTCATTGTTATATTTTGGTTAAATCATTTAAATAGAACTAGGTATTATCCTTAATGGCTAGTAAATTTTCACTAGTGTTGGATGTCAAATTTTATGAAATAATGTAAGATGGATATGAGCACATTATGTAGTTTATGCTAAACATTAGTAAAAATACCTAAAGACGATGTTGAATGACTAATAGCTAGATATAGTGTATGTTAAGCACTAGTATCAACACCTAAAGGTGCTATTGAATTAATGATACCTAGATACCCCAAAGAATTTATAATTTTTTTCTTCCAAACATTATAAAAATAAGTGTTTTGAAGGTATAATAATTTATTAGTATGGATGAATTACTTGGGGAGACATCCTATGTTATATGTAATTAAGTATTAACCATAATCAGGGTAATTTTGTAAGTTTTTTAAAGCATTTATCTTTTGAATAATACTAGTTATTGAAAGAGATACATTATGTAAAAAGAAACAAAAAAATGAGCTAATTTTTTAAACCAAAAAGACTTGTATATGTTTTACACCACACAATTCTAAATGAGTAATACTTTTTTAATGTATTCAAATGTTTAATGCTATTTGATTATCATAATTTTATTATATATAATTATAATAACATGTGTATGACATGAACATTGGCCACATAAAGACTGACCAATATATTTAAAATACAATAACATGTACTACAACATGTAAGCACATAAATTCCATGACTCTACCATATAGGAGAGCATAATGCAGTCAAGTGCGTGGATACATAGAAAGTTCTTGTAAGAAAACAAACCAAATGGAAATGTCCTCTAAAGGGATATATTGAAATGTCCTATATGACTACCATATAGGAGAGCATAACTTCAATGGGTGCTAAAAAAAATCTTGGTCAAGTTGATTTTGGGGGCATTCTAAGGGATGAAAAAGGATTTATGATTGAAATATTTGCTAGAAGTATTGATTAAAAAATAAATAATGAATCCAAGGTTGTTGGCAATATGAGCATGATAGTGTATGGTGTTGTCATTGATGGTAACCCATTGTATAAATGTAGAAGTGTTGTCTGAAGAAGACCAAGTGTTTTGGAGAATTGGCTAAGTCCTAGTATGCATTTTCACTATTAGAGAGCATAGTCCTATAAGGATAGATGCATTGTTCAGTGGTATTGTAGAGTTTGGCATGCTGAAGGAAACTGTTGCAAATTATCCAAATGAAAATAATAAAGAGAAGACAACAATAAAAGAGGCTATTGTTAAATATATGGTAACATTTAATACTAGCCAAGGTGAAATTGAGGATCAATTTCCTAATGATCTAAAAGGTATGTTAAATACTAGAAGACAATAAGCTATTATTAAAGATGCTAAGATGAAGGAATTTACCTTGGAGAAGATTGGTTCCTCACTATCTCATGAGGATAGATGCAAGTTGTCTAAGTTGTATAGCAAGAGATTTAGGACAAAACAAATAATAGGTACTCTTATTCAAGCAAAGACGAGGAAGATATTGAGATATTAAGGAAAGATACACTACATATAGTTGTAGAACTTGTTAAAGAGTTGGGAGTTCCTCCAGGTGATGAAGAATAGATACAACAAGATACACCTCACCCAGAAAGCAATGAACTTATCAGTGAACAACATGAGCATGAGCATGAGCAGTAGGAAGAAATGTTGACAGATAACACCTCTCCAATTGTGGAGAATATTGTTGATGAAGATAAGAAAGAAGGCATGCAAGATGTCCTAAAGAAGAATGAGGCACAAAAAGAAGAAACTCTACCTCCTTTGGAAGTTGAGAAGAATATTGAAGAAGTTTTTGGCTATGGTGAGAAGGAAAAGAGTGATAAGAATAAAGAAGAGAGCACTAAAGATGGTCGTGAATCCTTCACACCCTTTGGAGATTCATTAAAAGATTTGTTAGATATGTAGTTAAAGTTTCAATTGGTGGTGTCTACACAATTGATGTAGATCCCTATGCAACAAGGTCAAGTGGACTTGAATTAATATTTCCCCTTTACATAAGTCATAGCTTGGTGATGTTTTCCATGCCTCTGCAAGAAAGGAGATTCGTTAGACTCACCAAAAGAGTATAAAGTTGGTGGATGAAGTTGTGAAAATGTTGTAGGAAGGTATTCCTGGAATAACTATTAATAATTCTTTATCCGGTGTGCAACAATTAAGATTATTTCTTGATTATTTTAAAGAATACTCTGTTGGTTTGGAAGAAAATATTGAAAAGGAAATGGAAAAGAAAGTCAATGATAAAAGTCTAGCATAAATTTATGATAAATGTGGCACTACACATGCTAAGTTGCAAGGCATCTTAAAGGAATTTCAAAAGTATTTGGAAGAAGCCAAACAATTATTTTAGTTCTATTTGAACTAACCAGTTTCTACAAGGAGCATCAAAGATTAGGTGGACTCTATTGAGTCACAAAATGTTGAACACACATAATATTGAGAGGGGGGGTGAATCAGTATTCTCTTAAACCACTCAATCATTAAACATCCAATCACCAAAGAATATTCAACTATAATAAATAATGAAAGCATGAAACATCAACCGCACCACATAACACATGAACACCAAAATGTTTACGTAGAAAATCAAACATGGGAAAAACCAGGATGGGGATTAGCTCTCAATATATTATAACTAGTTATAGTATATTTATAGAAGTTCTCATTGCAAGTGGATTCACTATCTAAGTGGACTCATTTCCCACAAAGAAAAAGATAGAAGAGAGATGGTGGCTCAGAACCTATTTTTAATTGTTACAATTGCGTCTATCATATGCATGAAATAGAGGTCTAATGAAGCTCAATAAATTGACTTTACACACTTCATTTGATTCAGATTTAACACTCTACTTTCCTCTATATTTGCATCACTTCAATCTTATACTCAACATTCACAACTTAAATTCACACTACCCTAATAATATTCAGATGTAGGATCTTCGCATCACACAAACTCATATCCAAAGTAGCAAAAAAATCTAACATATATATCTGCTTCAAGCATAACATCAATTAGATTAGTCTAATTAGATGTAACACTCAAAATATAACTTATCAGCTTCCAAAAATTTCATATATATCTCATGCCAACATTCAATCCTCAAAAAAACTTAAAATAGGTTGGCATGGACCTATGTTAGATCCCACATAAGACTGCAACACTTATTTAACCTTCACATACCTTTAAACTTGTTAGCTCAGCAAAACATAAGACTAGACCTAATAACAAAATCCTTCAACTATGTATCCACATTCGGACACGTTGACCTCAAAACTGAATACCAACTGGAATTCACACGCTACTAAAATCTATAGACATTGAAAAATTTATCCACGAAGAAGTGCAGTCTCTCTTGTAGACATTGAAAAGTGTCTTGGTTTGCGAGCATCATTTTTCTTGGTCTTCTTCTCCACATAATTAAATAATTTTAATTATTTAATTAATTCACCTCCTAACCTTTATTCTACTATGATAAATTAAATAAATTTAATTGCATTGCTAATCTCCTTTTTCTTCAGTAATTGAATAAATGATTATTTATTTAATTATTTACCTTTCACTATTCGTCTATAGTCAAATAATTATTTTGATTTTTTGTCTATTCATTGATCTTTTAATTCTTCTATAGTCAAATAAATTTCAAATTATTTGACTATCTTTTGAAATTTCTCCCCCATTAAATAATTAATCTAAATTAATTGTTTAATTCCATTTCCCTATTTCCTCCTATTTAATTAAAATGTTTACACAAATCATTTTAATTAAATTCCCACTTACCTTTTCCTTGAATAAATTATTTATGCTTCCACTTGGTCAAAGATTCCTTCTCATGAATTAATTGATTTTAATTTTTTATTTCTCCATTATCCCTCCACTATCTCATTTTTGAATCTTGTCCATTGATTGACTCTGGTCTCTTCTCAATCTTTACTTTTCATTTCATAACCTCCACTCTTCTATGTTGCATGTCTTCTCAATTGTCGATCTTGGAATCTTTCTAGAAGTTCAATCTCATTTGTCCATTCGAATGGTTGTCATTGTCATTTGCAAGTATTCAAACACTTCAAAATTTGAGGGAAAAGCTTTGCAACCTTATAAAGAATGGAGGAGAAGCAAGGGAGATGAATCAACTATGATAGGGGAGTTTTATTTTGTGCTTTTGTTCTTGTTTGCTCTCTTTTGATCATTTGTACTCTCTTGTTTAGATTTGAGATTTTGGATTAGATATTAGGTAGAGCGGTTGCTACTTTGGTCTTAGCTATTTTGCATTTTTGAATCTTACATTTGGTTCTATAGTCAAATAAATTTCAAATTATTTGACTATCTTTTGAAATTTCTCCCACATTACATAATTAATCCAAATTAATTGTTTAATTCCATTTCTCTATTTCCTCCTATTTAATTAAAATGTTTACATAAATCATTTTAATTAAATGCCCACTTGTCTTTTCATTGAATAAATAGTTTAAATAAATAATTTATGCCTCCACTTGGTCAAAGATTCCTTCTCATGAATTATTTGATTTTAATTTTTAATTTCTCCATTATTCCTCCACTATCTCATTTTTGAATCTCATTCATTGATTGACTGGTCTCTTCTCAATCTTGATCATTCATTTCGTAACCTCCACTCTTTCGTGTTGCATGTATTCTCAACCATCGAACTTGGAATCTTTCTAGAAGCTCGATCTCATTTGTCCATTCGAATGGATATCTATAAAATAATCTTTCCTCCTCCCTTTTTGATTTAACAACCACTTATCTCCTACTTTCATGCTTATTGTTTGTAGGTATTTGCACACGCATTTCATGATTTGAGGGAAACTTGCAAAGGCAGCTTGAGGAGAGACAAGAGAAGTGATTCAAATTCAATATGGGGAGTGCATTATTTGTTTACTTTGATTTTACTCCTTTATTTTGATTGTTTTCTCTTGTTTAGATTGGATTTCTAGCTTAGATAGTGTTGTGGTTGTCACTAGATTTGTGCTGGTAGAAATTTCCCATCTTACATTGATGAACTTGATGTGAAATCGTACGGATTTTGTAGAAAACCCGTGTTTTTTTTGGTTCTGTGTAACAGGTTTGCACGACACAACTAAGATGTGCAACAATGCAACTAAGAAGAAATGACACAACTACTAAGAATAACAATGCAACCGTTAGGCGGGAATCTGAGTTTGAAATCGTGATGCAATTGATAGAGAATGACACATTATAGTGATGGAAGTGATAGCCCGAACGATGCAATCGCCTGTTAGGTATAAATATTTATGTCTTCAATTTTCTTCAAATTTTCCTTTTGGTTTTTCATTAAAATAGGGTTTCTGGTGTGCTAATCATCTTTTTTAGCATGTGGCATTGGATTGAAGGATCTTTTAAAACTATTTCTTTAGAAGGGTATGTGCAGGATCATCATGGAAAAAACAAGCCCTTAAGTGGCAATGAAAATTCAAAAAAATCAGAGTTAGGCAACTTGACGTAAAAAATTGAATAAGTTATCTATATTATTTCAAAAATATGTAAGAATAGAATCTATGAAAAATTGAATTTAGTTTGTAAACTACTAGGTTTATTTTTCTAAAAAAAAAAATTATTTGGTGAAAAATTGAAATTTCAATGCAGTAGTACTTAAATTTCAGGGAAAAAATAAGTAGGTGTCTATCTGACCACCCTAACCATAATAAAATCATAATATTTTTTATAAGATTTTAGATATAAGTAGAGGACTCATGTTTGGATGTGATGCATATTTTTTGTATTTTTTTCCAAGTAAATAATTAATTATGATTTTTAATTACAACTTTTAAAAATATAAAAACTTCATTATAATGCGACCACCTTAACTTGGTCAAAAATTCATGAAATTCTTTTTTTTTTTAATCTATAGCATGCAAGCATAGAATGTGGCATGTTTTGGATTCAAAAATGTGATCTTGTTGAAAGTTATAGATGTTTTCAATCGGGCTATCAATCGGGACTTTAGTTGTAATTCTAATAGAAAATGAATAATAATTATTTATTAGATTCAAACTAAAAGTATAATTTATATTGGTGGAAAGCTCAGAAGGTCCTTTACAAACCCTTTTCGTTTCATCAATTTTGGGTAAAAAAAAGTCATCAGCCACATGGGCAAAGTCTGGAAAAGCAAGGTAAGTTGTTAAACACAGTTTTTGTGTTGACTTCTTAGGATTGTGAAGTTCGAATAAAATCAAAGCAAGCTTGAGGCTAATCCCTAGGCATTAGAATTTTTGTGTTAGAAATATCCAGGATATCACGATATGTTTCTATATGGGGTTGCAAAATGTTATACAATTTATAATATATGATTTAAAAAATGCAATAAAGTTTATAATTTAATATATAATATACAATATAGTTTATAATGTAATATATAATGTACAATTTATGATAATCTCTTACCAAATTATGTATTTAATATATAATATATTATATTATTATGTATAATATTTACATATTATTTCAATATTTTAGTTAATGTATAAATATTTAAATATATATATTACTAATATATAAAATATTTAAA
>VDFB02358134.1:144095574-144147172 GCA_007258455.2 Sequoia sempervirens
ATATTGTATGAGTAATTTACTGGAAAAATAAAATGCTAATGCTGCTAAGAAGGTTCAAACTTCCAACATTCATGTCAAGACAACTATAGAAGGATCACAAAAATATGGTCGTACTTGGATTGAAACCTTTTGGGATCCTAATGATATATCCACCTTTTCCCTATCCACTGCCACTTAATCTTTTCATGCCCATGATAACCCCATGTTTGAATAGGATATCTATGATAACCCATTATTTGATCCTAACCTCGTTGAAGATATCCAATCACTACCCTTCTATTCCATCTACCTTGGGATAGGATATGCATTTTTTACTATCGCCACTACGAAGTCATTTTTCCAAGTCATTAAGGATGTGCAAGCTTCCTTTGATGCTAACAATACCAAAAATGATAGTCCCAAAGACTCCATTGATGGAATTGCCACTCCTTATCATACACCAAACTTTATCGTCACTTTTTCCATCTCACCCATCTCACTCACATCCATTTGCATCATAGACATGGATCAACAAGTCATATCTCAAGAAAAGAATAAGGATAAAGCTCAAGAATTAAAGGTGAAAGTTCCTTTTACAAAATGGAGATCTAGAATCCAAAGAAATAATACAAACAAAGAACAATCAAGAAAATTCCTTTAGCCAAATTCAAAAGCTATTGGACGAGTCGAAGATACAAATAAAAATTAAGATTGAAAGAAAGAAAAATTATGCCTCTTCATCAAAAATAACTGGGGGCATCTATCAAAAGAATGAAAGTAAGAAAGAATTGATCTCTAACTATGCCTCTCCATAAAAAATAATTGGGGTCATCTATCAAAGCAAAATTCCAAAAGAAGAGCTTGTCGATCCAACGTCTCCACCATCACTTTTACTCATTCCATATATCCCATTCCGTCCATCCATACTCACACATCCGTGATCTCTTTCCATCTCCATTAGCAATTTTTTTCATTGTACCTTTGACAATGACCCCTTCACGTACCCTAGCTCATTGGTCACCCAAACTCCTTTTTGTCTAAAGCCTAATGGCCCATGTAGTGTGCACATTAGGGATAATATCATAGCTTCTTTCATCCACCACATCTATTTCCCTTCATATTTTCCACTTGCACTCCTCATCCAGATCAACTCCTTTCATCTAGCATGGTCATCCAAAAAAAATCAAGGTATCGTCACAACAGCATATGGATCCGACACTTATCATCTCTCTACTCCTAAAGGTGAACCATTTCTTGAGACCATCAATAGCATGCACCTTCACCAGTATTACACCTAATTCTCAAAGTATCTTGTTAAAAATTCCAAAAAATACAAAAAAAATAAAAATAAAATTAAAAAAATGGTCACCCTGATGAAAACTTAGCAAAAAGGCACCTTGGCGACAACAAAAAAATTAGAAAAAATTAAAAAAATAGTAAAGAGAAATAATTCGTCCAAAATTGAAAACCACTTCGGTGACGTTTTGGATAAATACCATGGTGAAAACCTGGAAAACATGCGCCATGTGTATTCAGTCTATGCTCCTCCATCTACCACCACTCTACCTGGTCTTCCATCCTTCGCTGATCCATTTGCACATATCATAAGTCCATAATAAAGCTTTGTCATCCTTCTTATGGTCTGAAAACCACCATCATTTAGTATCCTTCACTTTCATGATCATCCTTTGCATCCATTGATACCCTCACACATAATAGGTTGGTCCTACACCTGAATGGGGAAAATTCCTTGACTTATCTCTTCATGGGATCATACATATGGTATCAACCTTTTAAAACATCAAAATCCAAAAAAATCATAAAACATAAAAAATCCAAAAAAATCATAAAACATAAAAAATCCAAAAAAATCATAAAACATCAAAATCCAAAAAAATAATAAAACATCAAAGCCCCAAAAAATCATAAAACATCAAAATCCAGAAAAATCATAAAACATCAAAATCCAAAAAAATCATAAAACATCAAAACCCAAAAGATATCAAAATCCAAAAAATTCATAAATCATCAAAACCCCAAAAAATCACAAAACATAAAAATCCAAAAAAATCATAAAACATCAAAATACAAAAAAATCATAAAACATCAAAACACCAAAAAAATATAAAACATCAAAATCTAAAAAAATAATAAAACCTTCAAAATCCAAAAACATTAGAAAACATCAAAACTTCCAAAAAAAGAGCCAGAGTCAAAGTACAAGTCATTTTGTGTTAGTGTGGTTGAACTACATTATCTCTACGCATTTGCTACATAGGCAAGGCCCTCGCTTGGTGGGCCCCCGAGACATCTGTCTGTCTTTTTTGGTTTTGTTGAATAAAGGTCAAATCATGATTTAGTCCTTTGTCAAGTACAACAAGGTCAAGTCATGTTGAACTACGAGGTCTCTGCGTGTATAATGTAGGCAAGGCCATCAATCGATGAGCCCCCGAGGCCCTAGGTTAGTCCTTTAGGGTTTTTCAAGTCTGGTCGTGTCCTTTGTCATAAAGTGATCATTATTCAAAACACAATCATGAATCACCAAAAAAACATATCCAACAAATCTTCATTGGATCAACTACCTTATCATCACTCACTATCAGATCATTGGTCTTATATCAAAATGGGGCATATGTGATTTGTCTCATTCGGTCTTGTCATTTGTCTTCTATTAGGATGTGTACTTCCTGAGATTATACTTTGTCATTGGGAAACCTTGTCATTCGCCTTAAGCAAGATATGTCTTTCCTAAAACTATGCGTTCATCAAAATGGTCAATTGGTCAACTTTATCATATGTGTATTTTCCTTAAACAAGATGTGTCTTTCCTGAATGCAGGCATTATCACATTGATCAATCATATCAATCAAACCTTATCAAATCCATTCAAGTACGTTACTTGATCAATCAATATTGTCATCTTGGTCAAATTATCCTTTCCTTATTCAGGATGTGTCTTTCTTGAAACTAGGCATAATCAATCAAATCGGTTAATCATCCTTTTTCAGCCCATCAATCAACTTCGGACAAGCAATCAATTAATTGGTCATCTCGGTCATCTTGGTCAAACTAATGAACCTAATCAATCATTCTTATCAACACTATCGGCAAACATTATCTCTTTCGTAAACACTTTGTTGGTCTGAGTTTGCCTTATCTTTTTGACTGGTTTTTAGTCATGTTACTAGCTACCTCAAGGATGTCCTGTCATGGATTTAGAGGAGAGATGATGGATCGTAATCTCTTTTCTTTGCTTGTTGTTTGTGGTTTTTCTTGGAAAAAAGATTGGGATAATTGGGTCCTTAGTATGAGCCGAGGCATTCCTTGTCTTTTGGCTTTGTCTTTTGACTACTTGTCTCTCACAAATAGTCACCTTGCACACCTTGGTCTATGCCATACCATGGTGTTTGTGCTCCATTTGTGACAATTTTGATGTTTGATGATGATAAACATAAAGGCATGAAAGTTTTTCCTTTGTCATTTCCCATTTGAAATTCCATCTTCCTTGCCATTTTTCATTCTAACATCCATCTCTTTCGCACTAACATTTCTTCTCTTTGCATCTTGACGTCTTGTGACACAAAAAAATAAATTGCATACATGATCACATTAGGAAGAATTATAGAAAGCATTACCATCATAGAGATCATCATCATAATAGTTCCTAAATATTTGCATGAGAAAATACAAAAAAAAAACATAGAGTGCATTCATATTGCATTACTTATTTCATCACATAACCAATTATGACATTTCCTTTTACATTATAATCATAGTTAATTTTTGTTTATCACATTTCATATACATTGCATAACATTAATCACATTATTGCATATCATTTTTTGGCATTCACATTACACATTTCTAATCATCATATGCAAAACCTATAGGCATCACATCAACATTAATTTCATCACACCAAATCATAAAATAAAGTCATCCATACTGCATTTATAATACATACATATCATAAAGGCATGAACATCCATAGCATAACATAATCATAAAAGCATAACCGTCTATCATATCCATCCATCACATGATCATATAGAATTCATACACATAAAAACATGAACATCCATAGCATAACATAATCATAAACATAAAGCATAATCACATAGGACTGCATATCATAAACTACAACCAAGACTCATATCATATATCGTTCAAAATATGTGTCATAGTACAATGTCAAGATGTATCATATATACCAAAATGGAGCTTGCAAGCTCGATAATCAAAATACAGTGTCATAACATATGATGTCAAAATAGGCTCTATCCTGAGCTGCCCCGCTCCCTTGATCCTGATGCATCTTTTCCCTCTTTCCATGGTGAGCTTGGAGACCTGTACTTTGAGGTAGATGGCCTATCATATGGCGTGGATCATCTCAGACCTGATATCTCTCCACTCTGTGATCTACTGTGGGAGTGCCTGTTGTGAGACCTGCTATGTGACCTACCTTAGGAACCACCTAAAATCTGTGAGAAGCTCAAATATCTCCTCTCTAGAAGTACTACCCTCTCTTACAAGTACCTGTAGTAATGCATCCCCATGCTATCCTTGACATACTCCTGTACAAAATCTACCATTGACCCACTGCATGTCACTGTAAAATCTAGCATCCTCTGGTCAGTTTGTTGTCGGATGATGACTACTAGGTCCCTCTTTTTTTGGAGAGTATCTCTCTCGGACTTCAAGCCATCTCGCTCTATTGTAAGTGCCCTCACCTTTGCTTCTAATGACCAAACCCAGGCCTATAGGGTGGCCATCCTCTGATCCACTATCTCATCCCCAGCTCTGAACCTGACCTCCTCTAATCCCTCCTTAACATCCACCCCCATAACAATCCTCTCTTGAAGGAATCTCTCTGCCTCTCCCATTACCGAATCATCCACATGCTCCTCTCACCTCTCCTTTGCATGCTCCTCAACCTCCATCATCTCAACCTCTTGGTGACCTACCTCTAGAACTGGCATCTCTACATGTTGCTCTCCCTCCTCCATCACCGCCTCCCTAATCACCCACTCCTCATGTTTCTCTCCCTCATCCTCTAGATGCTCCTCCTCCTCCTCATGGATCGGTGGTAATATTCTCACCTCCCACCGTCTCCCATCCCTCCTCTAGCGTTGATCTCCTCCTCAACCTCCCCGAACATCCTCGTCATCTCCTTTGTCTCCCCCTCCTCCATCTCCTCGCCCTCCACCCCTCTGTCCCCTGTCTCCTCTTCGGCCTCACAGGCCCCTACCTCTGGACTCTACCGATGTTGGCTACTTCAGATCAATATATGGACTAGGCCTATGAAACAACCACCAGGCATCATACTCCAATGTCGTGCTTGCATTTGCATCACCCCCTCTCCATCCCCACTATACTAGCTATAGAGCATCAATATCCTACTTGGCAGTAGTCACTAATATCATCTGTCCCAATAGATGTACCTCTCAAGATGGCCGTGCAAACTCTGTTGTCCCTACAAGAATACCCTACCTTTCTTTGAATTGTCATCTGACATGCTTTGGAAAATACATCTCTATGATGTGTTGTGACTATACTGTCCTACCAATTAGATACCTGGACTATCGACACCATGGAAGATGCTCGTCTTCACCCACCCACAGATCATAGTCCCTATAAGGCCTCTAGATGAAGCTCACTAATGTGTCAATCTCGTGTCTCCAGTAACCAATGTCTCCCACATGTGTCTGTGTGATGGCACCCCAATATAGATATACATATAGAGCACCAGCTCCCAACTGTCATGCCACTGGCAGTCGAAACACTACCATATTCTCCCATGCCCATTTCATGAGCAATGTAACCCCACAACTCATGCTCTGAACACCTTTGTACACAATGTCATTAAGTTGGAAGTAAATCATTCCCAATAAACATGGCCTCCAAGCATAAACTGTCTCATCCTGTACCATCCCAACCAATACCTCTCCCCAGCCCACTGGAAAATCGTGGCCCCTGTGATCTAGAATCATCACACTAGTAATCAATGTGCACAAAACATAGTCAAATCTATTGTATCTCTCAGCAAGGGTCTCCCACCTGATCTCATACCCCTGGATACTGAGCTTTGACTCATCCTCATAATTATAGAAGTCATAAATGGTCTATAGTCCACACATGGGGTCATATCATACCCACTCTCCACAAATCAGTAGCCGTAGTATCCGGTAAACATCCTCTAATGTCATAGTGGCCTCCCCAGTCAGAAAATGAAAAGTACATGTCTTTGAGTGCTGCCACTCTGCCAACGTCGTCAACATGCCCTTGTTTTCCTTGATAACGGGCATATAGGTCATATAGAATAATCTGAGATCTAGAAGAGCCCGCTTGTCGACCTCATCTAGCTGATCCTGAAGCTGAAATGTATCCGTTTGTGAATCCTAAGTGTAAATAGGAGGTAGAACAACCTGAAGTCACCACAAAATCAGTCACGTCAATCTAAAGTCTTCATTCAAACTATTGGACCTAAATTGAACAAGTCACTTTATCCTAAACTGGGGAAAATTTCCACTAGTCAATTGCGTCATTCTGCTTGTCAATTGTGTCACACAAATTATTGGCATCACTGATCTTGCACATGCATCACTCCACTGCAATTGTGTCATTTATTTGCACATTCATCGTTTCCAATCATGCTTGCATCACTAAATCTTGATTGTTTCATTTTCGGTCGTGTATGTGACTCATAAATCAAATGCGACACATACTTTAGATGCATCGCAATGCAATCACCCTACCCTAGACCTATGCAATTGTGTCACAATGAGTTGATTGTGGTGAACCACTTCGCTTGTGTCGCTTGCACACACAATTGTGTTGCACTCCATGTGATGCAATTTTCTGCTAAATTATTTCCTAGATAAAATGCACACAAATCAAAAATTCACAAGGTGGGTTTCCAGTAGTTATCGGGGTGGGTGCTCCCTCAACACAGTGAAATGCGTGAATGTAGTAGCCTCTGTGTGCAACGTCTGGAACCAACAAAATTTCCTCAACTTTCTTCACTCAGAGCTCCTAATATTTCTAAATTTGGAATGCATAAATGACTTATTTTCTTAATCAAGCTCCTATTTATAACCTAAAAATTAGGGTTTGCACTTGGCATGTGTACTGGGCACACTCTTGGACCACTTTAAACGTAAATTTGACCCCCTTAATGACCTCAAAATTCATTTTCTTCTGCACCATTGAACTTTGGACTGTCAAATTATCTTATCGGGACAATTTTCCAATTTTTTTGAATTTTTTTAAAAATTTGTAAAATTCTCCCGAGGGGGCATGCATCTACCCTGCTTTCATCTACGCATATTTTGACTAAATTTATTTGACACAAAGCGATGAACTACATTATGTCAAAGAGGGGAAAACTGTAGACATTGAAAAATGTCTTGGTTTGCGAGCGTCATTTCTCTTGGTCTTCTTCTCTGCATAATTAAATAATTTTAATTATTTAATTAGTTCACCTCCTAACCTTCATTCTACTATGATCAATTAAATAAATTTAATTGTGTCACTAATCTCCTTTTTCTTCAATAATTAAATATATGATTATTTATTTAATTATTTACCTTTCACTAGTCATCTATAGTCAAATAATTATTGATTGTTTGTCTATTCATTGATCTTTCAATTGTTCTATAGTCAAATAAATTTCAAATTATTTGACTATCTTTTGACATTTCTCCCCCATTAAATAATTAATCCAAATTAATTGTTAAATTCCATTTCTCTATTTCCTCATATTTAATTAAAATATTTACATAAACCATTTTAATTAAATGCCCACTTGCCTATTCTTGGAATAAATTATTTATGCCTCCACTTGGTCAAATATTCCTTCTCATGAATTAATCAATTTTAATTTTTAATTTCTCAATTATCCCTCCACTATCTCATTTTCAAATCTCGACTATTGATTGACTCTAGTCTCTTCTCAATCTTGACCGTTCATTTCGTAACCTCCACTATTTTGTGTTGCATGTCTTCTCAACCGTCAATCTTGGAATCTTTCTAGAAGCTTGATCTCATCTCTCCATTCAAATGGTTGTCTATAAAAGAAGCCTTCCACCTCCCTTTTTTGATTTAACAACCACTTATCTTTGACTTTCATGCTTATTGTGTGCAAGTATTTGCACATGCATTTCACGATTTGAGGGAAACTTACAAAGGAAGCTTGAGGAGAGAAAAGAGAAGTGATTCAACTTCAATATGGGGAGGGAATTATTTGTTTACTTTGATTTTACTCCTTTATTTTGATTGTTTTCTCTTGTTTAGATTGGATTTCTAGCTTAGATAGTGTTGTGATTTTCAGTAGATCTATGTTGGTAGAAATTTTCCATCTTACATTTTCCACACAAATGCAATGTATAGAGAATAACAGTAATTTTCTAGACCAAATTTTGTTACTCATATCTTTCAATCCAATAGTTAAAACATGATGAAAATTTGGAATCAGATACATCTAACATCCAAAAAAATAATGTTAGAAGTGCAAAGTGAAACCTTCATTTGCGGACCGGTGCAGACCCAATAATGGAAGCTATGTTACACTAAAATAGTAGTATTGACACTTAGTCAATTTTCCATTACAACTAACTTTACCATACCAACCACTTTGCAAAAATTTCTTTCACAAATACTGCAAAACCTATTAGAACCAACCAAAATGATCTGCATTATGATCTCCATATCTGAATACAATGTTGACATCAATGATAAAACTACAACACATCGTTATATACCTTTGCTTGTCCCTCATGCTCATATTTCTAATAACAACATCAATGACATCCTTCCAACAATCTCCCCCTTTTTTCATTGATGGAAACATGTAAAGAATCTCCAAAACATTCTCCCCCTTTGACATCAAGGGAAAAGGGCGCATATACCAACTATTTTTGACATTCATTAGATCTCCCCCTAAGAAATGTACTGTAGCAAAAACCCAAAAATTGTATTGGAAAACTTCTCTACATAGTTTGCATATATATACAAAGAATCTAACTAAAATATTATACTGCATGAAAAACTAAGAAATATGTCAACTAGAGGAGGTTGACGCATGCAACTTCTATACATGGGTTTTCCATGCTTGCCTACCTTCTTCCCAATCTTTCTTTGCTCCTGCAAGCAATTTGTATTGTGTTTCAAATTCCAGTAATATCTCTTCTCTTTCTTCCGAAGTTTTAGGCACCAAATTCATCTGCTGAGCTTTATTGGCACTCAATAGGGATTTTGAAACAAGCATGAGTTTGGGATTGACCAAGTCCCTTATTTCTCCTTCCTAATGCTCTATGTGGCTTCGAGCCACTTCATTCCATATTGATAAAGAGCCTTTTCCTCATCAACACATCCGTGTCCATCCTTCATCAATTCTGATAAAAAATTATGTGCAAGAGCACATTTCTCAGTAATTTCTAAAATTTTCTTATCATAATTATCTTCTCAACTTTTTTCTCTACTTCATCTTTAAGTCCAGAGGCACACACCTTAAAAGAATCAATTAACAATTTTTTATTTTCCATACCGGATAGTGATGTATCTATGTTTGCACCGGGTATGGTCTCTTGTAATGCTTTCACCACTTCCTTCATCAGTTCTCCATTTCTTTGATGCATCCCAATGATTTATTTTCTTGTAGATGCATGAAATACATCTCCCAATTGTAGCTTGTGGAGGGGAGAGATCTTATCCAAATCTACATTACCTTGTTGCATTGGAAATTGCGGCAATTGTGATGATACAATAGGTTGGAACTTGGGATGCATACTTAATAGATTCTTCAAGGAATCTTTGGAGGAACCAGAGGATTCACCAAAAGGCTTCACTATTTCCACAACCTTTCCCTTTGAGTCCTTTTCTGTAGCATTTCCAGGGTCTATTGGTTTTTCTCTTTCTATTTGTGCATCTTCAAATGCATCCTTATCTTCATCTTTCTTTTCTTGCTCTTCTTCCTTCTCCACGTCAATATTTTCATTGTCATCATCCTTGTTTTATTCCTCTATAGGGTTTTCTATGTTAACCAAAGGAGTGTTATTTTCCTTTGCAATGCCTTCTCCCATCACTACTTCCTCAACATATTTTTCTATCATGTCCTCTACTTTCGGATGTGTGTTGTCCTGTGCAACTTCTTCATTTGTATCATGCTTATGTTGAGTATCATCTGTCTGCACATCTTATTCAATATTCAATTCTGAAGTAGGGGTTTCCGCATTCACTTCTTCTTCATTCACTAGTGTCATTCCTAGTTTTTGTGCTATTTCCTTTGCTTTTTCAATACTCTCCTTTCTAATTCTTTCAAGATCATTTTGATCTTTACCCATAAGGGTTGTCACCCTTTGCTTAGTTCTTAGTTCCTTACTAAATACAGTAGCTAAAGTGGCTTTTTCTTCCTTAGAGAGAGAAGCATTTATCCTCTCCCAAGCTTCTTCTCTCAGCCTTGCTTCTTCTACAACTTCTTTCCTTCTTTCTAATAGAATGTTCCACAAATTTGTAGGAATTTGTTTCTTAATATTTCACATGTCAACTTCAAGGAGAACAATATATTTGATGAAAGCTTCAATAATGGTGGCCTTATCCACCTCATCTCCTTCTTTGTATAGGGTTGGGATCTCCCCTAACATCTCTTTCTATAGAATACTATTGAATAGTACCTCTAACTTCATATGAGAATGAGGCCTAATCGATTCTGATTGTCCTTTATGTTTTCTTTCACCCAGAGTCTTCTTCATTTCTGCACTCTTCTTCTTTTCCAGAGAAGCCTTCTTGGTGGCTTCTTTCTTCTTTTCCCTCATATGAACAAAAAAATTCTTCTTTTCTTCCTCAATTTCTTGTTCACAGTCGGTATCAATGATGTCAAATCTTCTTCTTTTAGCATTGGATTCACCTTTTGAAGCATCAATTCTCCTCTGTTGGACCAACTGTGGTCCTTCTTCCTCCATTTCTTCTTCTTCTTCTGCTAAATTGATACTTGTAATCTTTTCTCTTACTTGCTTTTGCTTTTGTTTCTTCTTTGTATGGGCGGCAGGTGTTGCTACAAAAGTAGCCTTCTTCTTTTTGTCCTTGTCATGTGCACAACTAGAGGGGATTTCTCCTTCACTCGAGGACTAACCATTGGTTTCTTCTTCTCTCCAATATGTTGCTTAGTCTCGAAGGACTTATAAACAAAAGGAGTGGTAACTATCCCACCAGATCTTCTTGTACTTCTGGATCCTCCTACAATACTAGATTCTCCCTTAGTTTTCTCCCTTGCATACTGCATTTGTTCCCTAGAGATGCCCATTTCCTTTTCAATTTCTTCAACCATTTTACTAACTTTCTCCTGTATTACTGGTTTCTTTTGCTCCATGTGCACTTCCATGGATTTCTCTTTATAAGTGCCATATCTTTCTTTAGTTGTATCTTTTACACTTTTCAAAAAACATCAGCTAAACCAATTATCTCTTGTTCATTAACCTCATATCCCAATGCAAGGATCCACACAGTCCTTGGTTCTACTACCTCCATGATGCATTCATCGGTACCAACCAAAAATATGATGTCATTATTATATTTCTCTACCATCTACCTTGGAATTCTATCTCTCATGCATTCTTTTTTGAAAAATTGCAAAGAAGGCAACAAGTGCCTCATCTTGTGCATTTCCATAACCAAGGTTGCTCATGAAATCTATAATTTGATGAGCAATTGGTCTTCCTTGCAACCAGTTCACTTCGTTGGTTTTGGGAATTTCTTTTAGAAAATAGAATAGTAAGCACAAAACCAAAGTTCCATACTTAAAAGCATATTTCTTTTCTTTTGTTTGCTTCAAATTCTCCATCAATTTTTTCCTTAGAAAAACACAAATATCATAGTTCATTCCCTTTTCCACCATCTCATATGCCACATTAATTGTGGTGATAGACACAAAATTATCTCTATTAACATTGTTTTATACATCACAACTAGATTCTTGATGGGATTTACTGCTAAAGACCTCTTTTTGTATGTTGCAGCTCTGAGCTCCATAACGACTTCATTCTTAACATATTTCAACACATGAAGAGGTCTAGTGGAGCATAGACCTATAGCCTCTCTAATCACTTCCTTTTTTATCATGTTAGGCATGTCGGTCCAAATTTTTTTATCATGGGATTTGCTTAATGCCATTCTAACCCACTTGCTATCAAAACAAAAGTTTGGAAACCATTTCCATACATCCAATTTCTTTGCGAGTAGGTTTTGATACTCTAGTTTTAGGGAAAAATTGCCTCCCGAATTCCTTCATCCATAGCTCTTCTTTCTTAGTGTGCCAAATTCATCCATTTTCCATGAATATAGATCCTAATATTCTCAATTGGAAAAACCCCATATGGAACATGTGAAAAAGTTCCTAACAAGTCATCTTCTATGAATTTTGTAGGATATTTCTTGAATTTTTGTTGTGGTTTTTTGTAACTTAAATTACCCTTGGTGTATCCATTGCAAAATAGATTCAAAATTCTCTCAAACAAGGTTTTTTGAAAACTAGGGTAAACAATATTCATAAATACCTTTTGTTTTGCTTGCCAAACTAGGGTTTTGATGCATTGAATCTCAAATCACCTTGATCACTTTGATATCACGATTTCATTGCTCTACTTCTTATTGAATGATTTTGTGAATGAATTTCCTTAGTGAAATCAATTATAATTCTTCAATTTGACCTAATTTTTCATTAGATGCTTCAAACAATAAAGCTGGAAACTTTTCATCTATATGTACATACAACTTCTGAAGCTCTACAAACTTCTACATCATCATATTTTCTTCCACAATCTTCACCAATAGATCAAACATGTTGATATTCATCATATATCTTCACTCTAAGGCATCAACCCCTCTTCTCTGGTAGGGGAAATAAGATGTTCATTAAAGCTCCCCCTAAGCCATAGCTCTTAACTTAGATTCTGAAGGAAACATCTGCATCGGAGGATGGTACATATTCTTCCTTGGCTTTTGCCTCTTCCTTTCTCCAAATATTTTCCATTTCCTTCTTTGTTTCTACCAGATCAACTCTTTTTACTTGTTCATTCCTCTTTATTGGATTATCTTTTCTCATGTTTACCATTTTTATAAGCATTCATCATTTGACTTCTACGCTCACTAGCTTTGTGACCAAATCTTTTGCATGTAAAACATTGACAAGAAAAGGACGAAGCATTATGATTCATTTTGCTTCTACATTCCATTCCCTTATGTCCAAATTTATTGCAAAAATAACAAAAACCATTAAAAGGTGAGTACCTTTGTGCATTTGGTTGTCTAATAGGTTGTTTTCTAGCTTCGTTCCTTAGATTATGGATATGCTTTCCATTGTTCTTGTATATGCATAAAATTGGTCATGTCTAAGTAATCCTGACATTTAATTAAATATTTATTATTTAATTAATTTCTCTAAAGTCTTCTACATGTAATTAAATTTAATTAATTTAATAATATTGTTCATTCATTTTATTCTCCCACCATAATTGAATAAATTTAATTTATTTAATTATTTCACATGTCTACTTGATTAATTAAATGAATACATTTTATTTATTTAAATTAATTATCATCTTTTGAATTTAATTAAATATTTTGTTTTAATTAAATTTAAATATTTATTTTCTTCTATTTAAAACTTTCTTCTAATTAATTAAATATTTTATTTAATTAATTTCATACACATGTCATTTCTTCAAATTTAATTAAATATTTTATTTAATTAAAGATCTTCTGCTTTCTTCAAATCATAATTAAATATTTCATTTACTTATGAAATCTTCTGATTTCCTCAAAATCTTAATTAAATATTTATTTAATTAAGAAAAATCTACATGCACCCATAAATAAATAATTGAATTTGATAATTCATTATTTATCTTCTCAATATCTTTCCATTATCTTCTAAAAAAGATGATTTTTTTAATCATCTCATCTTATCTCTTTCATGAAAATGGAAAAATCCCGCTTTATTCATTTTCTTCTATTTTTCTTTCTAGTCTCATCCATCTTCAACTGTACGATCTGTTAGGAATTATTACAGCCGTTGATCAACTCAGCCAATCAAAACCCTCAAAAAACTCTATAAGTACACGTGTGAATCCAAGCATTGGTTACACACACACACGTAATTACACTTACGCACTGGCATCTTTAAGCATTCTATCAATAATCATATCTTAGCAATAATTTGATCATAGCATAGCATATCTTGCATCTTAGTATAGTATGCATTTTAGTTTAAATATCATTCTCTAGTAGTCCATTTCCTTGAGCTTGGCATACTAAATCTTAGAGCAACTTGACCCAACGAAGCACTGAAGATAGAGAGCAATAAAATGACTTTGAAGAAGCTGCATTGAGAGTTTGTTTATTTTTCTTTAAGATTCTTTGATATAAGGTTTTATTGAATGTGTTTTGAATTCATTATGACAGGTATATTTTCATACACACATAAAATGGTGCCCACCATGGGGCTTATGCCCCGATTTTGACATTTTCTTGTAGAGCATTCTGACAGGTTTCCGCGTTCTGGAGTTCGGCTTTCAAAAAAATTCAATGTTTTAGTGCATCCGATACTTTCTGCAGCACATCTGGGAATTTAATGCTTCTATTTTGTAGGTATTTTAGCGCATCTGGGGACTGTTTCGACACTTTTGAGAGTTAATTTAGTGCATCCGAGAGATAGAATAGCACATATAGCCTCATCACATCTAGAGTTAAATATGTATTTAATTAAAGTAACGCATTTAAGAGTTAAGTTAGCACATTTAAGAGTTAAATTAGCGCATTTAAGATAGATTTTAGAGCATTAACTGCTATGTCATTTAGAGATTTAAATATGCATTTAATTAAAGTAGCACATTTAAGAACTATTTTAGCGCATTTAGGATTTTCTGTAGCGCATTTAGGGTCTATTTCTAGGCATCTGGGATTTGTTTCTGTGCATATACTGTCTATTTCTGTGCATCTGGGTTGTAACACAAAAATAGGATTCTGAGTCTGATGCATTCCGCAGATAGGATCTTTTCTGGTTTAAAATGAATCAATCTAGGATAGTCACCACACTTTGATCATGCAGTTAAAATGAACCCCATGTCGGTTGTGAAGCAATATCTTCACTTAGTTAAATCATTGTGATTTGGTGCACTAAAATGAATCTGTTTACTCTGCTTGATTGTGCTTGAAAGTGGTAGGTGACTATGCTCTCACCCTATGCAAACTAGGTGATCAAAAAGCCAGACCCACTTTATCCCTGTGTAACCCTGATGCAATAATCGAAGTATCCTCTCCCCTTGCGCAGTAATGCAATCCTGGGTGTAAGAGAAATAATTATTGCCTCTAGAAATTGGGCCTGCGTGGGGATTTCATCAACCCAACGCGACTCAAACTGGCAATGGAGCTAAAGCCAAGCTACCCCTGATTGGTATACAAATGTTAATCTTAAGGGAAAACCTAAGATTACAAGTGCGGATGTGTCATACAGACTAAGTTGTACTCCCCAAAACCCTGTTGAGCTTAACCTCTTCAAGTTGGAGTGCCTCCTAAACAAAGCTTAATCTTGCACCCCATGTATGGCCACTCGAACGGGGGTCCCGAATTAAACACCATTGTTTAGTAAACCAAAAACCTTCTATTTGCTAGCACAACACCGGTCTGTGTGAAGGCATCCACATCTTTGTAGTTTGTAGTAGAGGTGATCAACCTACCATGGGAGTTTCATGGGGGTTGGAAGCTTGGTTGGCCTAAGAAGAGAGTGCACTATAAGGGGGAGCCCGTGTAGCCAAGCTTCTGAATTCACACGCTACCGATATGCGGCTAGGGAAACCCGCATGGAATCTAGTGGATATTGTCCTGGCTTTACCATAGGATGTGCTTGCTTTATCTATGTTTGGTTACATTCTATTTAATTCAGAGTGTTTGTTGTGTTTTCATTCACATTAATTTATATAAAAGATCATCCGAAATGAACATGAAAAATAACAATTGAAATCATTCAAAAATTGTTTGCATCTTTGGTCCAGTAACATTATGATATTTCTCCCATGCTTAGAGAGTGAAAATCAACAATTTTTTTCAAGAAATTAGTTTCCAATAAGATCAAGAAACCCAAGAAACATTTAGGGTACAGGAAAACATTACAAAGAAGAAATTTTTTGTACAAAGTTGACACATCTTGCTTTATTACCGCGGATTTCTTCATAGATACCAAGACTTTGTTAGGGGATTCACTGACAAGTACGCTGTAGAGCCTTTGGATTCTCGAGCTTATTATCAGAGATTAGCTCTATCTCAACGACATAATCTTAATCAACCTCTTGAGTTTGATAATATACCACAACCTTCTATTGAATATCCATCACATCCCAGTCAAATCCTTTAGTGATTCAACTTCCCCAACGGGATTTTGACATCCTTCATCATTGGAAGCCACAATAAAAAATTAGGAACATCTTTGATCATATCATAGGATTCACATTTTATCATATCAAGATATCATCATTGTCGCACTTATCAGAACTGTGATCTAAGTTTAGAAGAACTCTTCAAAATCATATGCCTATCTTTACAAGATCTCAATACAATAAATTGAAGGACAAAATCCAACAAGGTCATACCCAAAACACTCAAGAAGAAGGTGAAAGTAGTAATCCTCTTTATAGTATAAGTCGTAATCCACTTTTCAACAATGATATGGATAACAGAGAAGAAAACCCATTCCACAAATACAGAGACATGAGAAAAACCTATATAGATAGTGATGATGAACGAGATGAAGAACATCTTAGAGAGGCTGAGCAAGATCCCAAATTTCACAAAGCCATAGAAAAGATCTTGCAACGCGATAAAGAAAAATATTTCCTCTATCTAGCTGACCAAGGAGCTAAATTGCCTCATAACTTTGATACCGAGAATTTGAAGAGCAAACCTGAAGAAACACCCCTATCTGATCTTAGTGCTTTGACTCAAAAAATTAAGGCACTTCAAGGAAAAATTAAAGAGTTACAAGGGGGAACCACAACAAAGAAATATACTCTTGAGGACATTTGTCCTTATCCTTTCAATCAAAGTCTCAACATGATTCCATTTCCCAAACATTGTGAAATTCCAAAATTTGATCGCTATAATGGGAAATCGGATCCAATCGATCATGTTAGAGACTTCTGAAACATGACTTTAGAGTTCTCTCATGAGGACACTTGATGTGTTTGTTTCCTAGGAGTCTTGTAGGCCATTCTATGGAATGGCTATCAAAAATCACACCTCCTATCAAGACATTTGAAGAATTAATCAATCTATTTATATCACAATATTCCTACAACATCCAACACCAAATCACTATGATAGATCTCTGCAAAGTTGTGCAAAAACCTGGTGAAATTTTTATTAATTTTCTTCAGAGATGGAGAAGAATGTTCGCTAGATATCCACATCCTGTTCCTGAAAAAGAAAAGATGGTCACCTTCATTAACAACTTGAATTCAGAAATGAGCTATCGTTTGAATTTACATTGTCCTCCGTCTTTTGATAAATTGATTGAAGATGCTATAACCATTGAAAGTGCTTTGATCAAAAGAGGAATAATAAAACTTGACAAGGATAATCCTAGCTCATCCAATCATCATAACAATTAGGACAAGTCTAAATTTTTGACTCGCAACAAAAACGTGGTGAATGATGGAGTTGTTGATGCAAATCATGTCTCAACTAAGCCATTTGTTCTTAGTACCCCAAGTGCTCATCGCAACAATAACTATAACAATGTCAACTCGGTCACAAATCAAGGAAACAATCCTCCTCCTCTGAGGAACAATGTGAATCAACATTCTACTCCCAATCAAGGGACTGCCAACAATCAAGGTTACCGGGGAACCACTAACAATAACAACTCCTTAGGGAATACCTCGAATACACATCCACAACGATTTTCATTCTTCTCTAGTAGAAGAACCTACACTCCACTAGGTCAATCTTTGGAGTCTGCATTCAAAGAGTTGATGGCTAAAAATGTCATTACCTTGCCACCTCAATGAAACTATGAACCTAGTGTGAAGCCTCCATCATGGAATGAGGCATACTATTGTGACTATCATCGGTGCAGAGGTCATCACACAAATAACTGTCAAGCCTTGAAGAATACCATTCAAGACTTAATCGAAAATGGCACCATCACAATAGAAGGACATCAATGATCAAATGAAGACCACCAAGCGTTTCACAACCCTTTTCCCAACTATCAAAAAGGTGAGTCTTCTGGAAAAAGTGTGAATCATATTGATGATTCGATAATCAATCATATCTACACTGACGATGAACGAGTCAACGTTATTAAGGTCAACGAGAAGGTGGAATATAGAGAAGTCAATGCAACAACAAGGGCACAAGCTAAAGTTGTCTTAAAGGGTGCCTCTTCAAAATCCACGGGGCCTCCACCTCAGTATCAATATGACTTAGTCAACCAACTTTGGAAAAATCCTGCTCAGATTTCTATCTTAGAACTCTTGAAGATTTCCCCAGCACATAAGGAAATTCTCGAAAAGGCCCTCATTGAAACAAATGTATCAACTGATTTGGATGTGGACCAATTTCAAGCCATGGTAGGAAACTTTTCTTCACCCACATGTCTCTCATTTTCTGAAAAATATGACATTTCCATGACTCATCCCCACAATTCATCATTATACTTAGAAGTCATGATCCACAAGTTTCGTGTCAGACGTGTCCTAATAGATGGAGGGGCTAGTTTGAACATATGTACCATGAAGTTAGTTCAGGATTTAGGATTTTCTGAGGACTCCATTGATCCCAGAAGAAAGATTACTATTAAAGCCTATGATGATGAGGAAAGAGCATCCAAGGGTTTAATCATGTTACCAATCAGAGTGGGACCTATTATCAAAAATACTTTTTGTCAAGTATTAGACCGTGATCTTGCATACAACATCTTGTTGGGTCATCCTTGGATCCACGAAATGCAAGCTATTCCATCCACATATCATCAATGTCTTAAGTTTCCTTATGATGGATAGGAAATCATGATACCATGAGCTGATAATTCAAATATTCAAACTTGTGCCAATATCAAAGCTAGTGAAGATACGTTGGTTCCTAACAATCGAGAAGCTCATGCTAGTACTTCTCTCAATATTGATACACAAATCAGTCAGTTAACCAATAGTTTTGACAAGAAATTGAAATTCAAGGACCATGGAGTCAAGGAGTACTCTCTCTATCTTGCTAATTTACCTACATCACCTCGATCACATGGACAATCTTCTATCACACAACATCAAATATCAGCAGCATCAACATCAACGCAACCACCAATAGAGCCAAGCACAAAGTTTAATGGATGATTCATCAAAGAAAAATTCCCTATAGAAGATCCTGAGGATAAAGAAATTCTAAACTGGCTCTATAAAGATGAAGATGAAGCAGTTTTTAATGTCAAATTACCAACAAATAGATATGGAAAAGGGTATTCAATCATGCAGAAGATGGGCTATGATAAGGGTCCTATTGGAAGAAGAAAAGGAGTAGTTGAGCCTATTCACCTTCCAAGACTTTTTGCGAAAGAGAAAACCATGTTAGGCTATGATACTAACTCAAAAGAAATAACATCCAAACAACTGCATGACACTGTCTTCACATTACAAGAAGGTTTAGATTCAAGAGAAGCATGTTTGGAAACAATTCAGAATTTCATGGATGATAACTCTGACATAGACTATGCTGAATATGAATGGGACACCATTCACAATGATGAATTCTGGAGGGACAAAAGGGTTGATGTAATACACAAGTATACCCCAACTCTAATCGAAGGTGAAGGGTCAGGGTCCCAAACACAAGAATCCAAACTACAAAGTCACTATGATTCTAGTGGTAATGAGTCAGATTTAAATGAACAAGACTATCGCGAGAACATTACCATCATTGATCGGCCTCATTCCTCAGATCCTACGATTAACTCCATTATGACCATAACCATAGCCGATTTCATGCAACCCGACAACCCGCTATCTTTGATCCATCCCAATCTCATTGATTGGGATTCATCTGAACCTATCGATATGCCTATGTTTCCAAGTGATGAATCTATCATAAAATTCCTTTCCACAGATGACGCAAATGATTGTTCCACTAGCGATTTTCAGCATAGAGTCTTTAATCAGGAGAGTGTCAATTCTCCTAGCTGCAAAAATAAAAATAAAAAAGAAAGATCTAATGGTGAAAATCCGAATCTGACAGTGTTAGATCAAACAAAAAATAAAATAAAGAGCGTATCGGATAGTGAAAACCTTTTTAAGGAACCAGATGATGGGAATCTTGACACTCTCCCAGAGCACTACCATGAGCGATCGCCTATCTTGATTGAGCCTACATAAGCTGTCAATCTTGAAACTTCAAAAAAACCAAGGATTTTACAGTTAGCTGCATCAATGATAGAGAAAGAAGTACCAAAGTTCATATAATTTCTAAGAGCAAATCAAGTCAACTTTGCTTGGTCTTATGCGGACATGCCAGGTCTTGATCCTGATCTTATCATGCATCACTTGTCTATCAAACCAGGGGTTAAGCCTATGAAACAAAAAAATTAGAAAGATGCACCCTCATGTTGCATTATTGGTTAAGGAAGAACTGAGAAAACTCCTTGATGTGGGCTTCATAAGATCAATCAACTACACATAATGGATCTCCAACATTGTTCCTGTATCCAAGCCAGATAAAAGTGTCTGAGTGTGCACAAATTTTAGATATCTTAATAAAGCATGTCCTAAGGATGACTTCCCACTTGCAAACATCGACACTATAGTTGATCTGATAGCTGGCCATGCCATGTATTCATTAATGAATGGTCTTTCTAGTTACAAACAAATCAAGATTGCACCCGGCGACCAGGAGAAAACAACTTTGACATGTCCATGGGGAACTTACTATTGGAACATCATGCCTTTCAGTCTAAAGAATGTTGGGGCTACTTACCAAAGAGCCATGACTACAATCTTTCATGACATGATGCACACATTTATGGAAGATTATGTAGATGACATATTGGAAAAGTCATACACTAGAGAAGGACATTTGGAAATATTGTCCAAAATATTTGCAAGATTGGAGAAATTCAAAGTTCACCTCAATCCCAAGAAATGTGTCTTTGGGGTCACATTTGGAAAACTCTTAGGATACATAGTATCAGAAAAAGGAATTGAAGTAGATCCTGCCAAAGTACAGGCAATCATGGAAATGCCTCCCCCAAGGAACATCAGTCAATTGAGATCATTACAGGGATGACTTTAATCTATACGAAGGTTCATTGCACAACTAGCCGACAAAAGTCTACCTTTCACACATCTACTGCATAAGAATGTTCCTTTCAAGTGGGATGACAAGTGTGAAGTGGCTTTTCAACAAATCAAACAATAATTAATGACTCCACCAGTTCTAGTACCACCAAATCCAGACAAACCATTGATCTTGTATATTGTCACAACAAAGACATCCTTGGGTGCATTGCTAGCGCAAGAAGACCAAACAAGGAAAGAACATGCAATTTATTACATCAGCAGAACACTAACAAGTCATGAGCTCAACTACACTACCATCAAGAAGGCTTGTCTAGTAGTAGTCTTTGCTTCACATAAATTTTGGCATTACATAATTCATACAATCAATCTTGTTTCAAAGATTGATCCACTCAAGTATCTGTTAAGCAAAGCGTCATTGATAGGAAGGTTAGAAAAATGGGTAATGATTCTGAGTGAGTTTGACATCCATTATGTTGATCGCAAGGAAATCAAAGGACAAGTTATCACTGATCAACTAGCTGAAGCACCACTACAAGCAAACCACCCCCTGTACATTGAATTTCCAGATGCTGATGTCTTTACTGTAGAATCCAAACAACCATGGTCCCTATATTTTGTTGGTTATTTCACTCAACATGGATCGGGGGTAGGCATACTTCTCGTCACCCCCTAAAGACACACCATTCCTCGATCATATAGGTTGATGTTTCCATGCACCGACAACATAGCCAAATATGAAGCATTAATCACTAGACTTAAAATAGCACTGGAATGGAGGATTACATAACTACAAGTGTATGGCGACTCACAGTTAGTCATTATTCAGATCAATGACAATTATCAGGCCAAAGATGAAAAATTGTTTCCATATAAAAAGATGGTTGACGACTTCAAGAAATACTTTGTGGACATCAAATTCACACAAATTCCAAGGCTTGATAACAAAGCAACCGATGCCATGGCTATGATCGCATCATTCTTACAACTCCCAGAAAATCAGGCTCGCTATGAATTTCTAGTGGAACAATCATTTACACCTGCTTATGACACCCCTGAAAGCCAAATCATTTGCCACTTGGTGGGATCCAATTCACCTTGGTATGACAAGATTTATGCCTACTTGAAAGATGATATCTTTCCACCTAATTTATCCCATAACCAAAAGAAAATTTTTATTTTCCAATCCTCTCGCTACACTCTTATCGCCAACACCCTTTATCGCCATGGTCTTGATGGTACTCTACTTTGATGTCTTGAACTTGATGAATTTGACAAAGCTTTACAAGATGTTCACGGTGGAATTTGTGGTACTCATTCGAGTGGACTAACCTTATCCAAGAAATTGATTAGAATGGGTTACTACTGGCCTACAATGGAGAGGGAATCATTCACTTTTGTGAAAACGTGCTCAAAATGCCAAATTCATGGGAATCTCATTCACGCTCCTACACAGGAAATTCAACCATTTATGCCAACCTGGCCATTCTCCCAATGGGGGTTAGATCTAGTAGGCAAGATCCATCCTTCATTATCGAACGAGCATAATTTCATCATCACAGCCACAAATTACTTTACCAAGTGGATTGAGGCAGTACCTCTCACTAAAGTTACCGAAAAATAAATATCATCGTTCATACTCAACTATATTATTTGTCGGTATGGAATTCCCAACTCCATTATTACAGATAATGGAAGACCTTTCAAGAATCAGGATGTTGATGAACTTTGTGAGAGATTTCATATTCAACACATATATTCAACACCTTACTATCCACAAGGGAATGGCCAAGTAGAGGCCTCAAATAAGACTATACTAAATTTTTTAAAGAAGACTGTGAATGACTCAGGGAAAGATTGGCATGTTCAACTCAATCCCGCCTTATGGGCCTACAGAACCAGTGTCACACGCCAACATGAGCAATGACATATGCTCTTGTCTATGGAGCAGAAGCCATATTACCTTTAGAAGTTGAAATACCCTCCCTCAGAGTATCATTGAAAGGTCTCACAATAGATGATGACTATAGAGTTTCCCGACTGCAAGAGCTAGAACTCCTAGATGAAAAGAGACAAAGAGTAGCTGACCATTTGAAATCATACCAACAAATGATGTCTCGCATCTATAATCACAAAGTAAAGCCACGTACCTTTCAGGTGGGTGATCTGGTTTTGAAAGAAAATCCATGAAATCAACAAGATAGATAAAAGAAAGGAAAGTTTGAACCAAATTGGCTAGGTCCTTATGTGGTTATCGCAGTCTACGATTCGAGAGCCTACAAGCTATCAATGCTAGAAGGGGACCTGTTTGACGAACCCATCAACAACATGCACCTGAAGAAATATTATGTTTAAGTCAGCTATCATCATCCATAAAATGTCCTGAAGAAATACAAAAAAAAATCATAAATTGTCCTAAAGAAATACAAAAAAAATCATAAAATGTCTTGAAGAAATTAAAAAAAATCATAAAATATCCTAAAGAAATACAAAAAAAAAATCATAAAATGTCCTGAAAAAAATAAAAAAATAAAAAAATAAAAAAATGTCATAGGGTGAAAACCTGACAACAGTCAGTCTATTGACAAGAAAAATGTAATAAAAACAAATAGTGAAAATCTAGCAAACAGACGATATTTGTAGCTCCCCATCTATTAGTTCATGTTCTGCACTTGGCTTCTCAGCCTTCATTTCATGTATTTTTCCATCATCTTAGGGCCATACCAACGTCATGTTGCCATCATTTTCCTAGAACGATAACTTCTTACCATGGCTTGATTATTGTACATATTCATTTCGGTGAGTTATGTTAATACTAGGAGCAAATGCTGACATACTAGGGGCAACCAACTTTCAAGTTTTACCGAAACAGCTAGACAATGACATAAGATCCAATCATGGGAACAAATAATCAAATCACATGAACAACTATCCAATCATCAATCCGTATCACAACAGTTTTCAGCAGGTACCATATCATGACTCATATCTAGATGATCTATAATCTAAATAATGTTTGGAATAATAGTATTTCCTTTTGAACAATGGTTGTTTTCTTTTTTATATCATCTCTCTGGAGCACACTCAATGATGTACTGAACCAGAGTGACGAGGAAAGAGAATGATTTTTCTTTGTTTGTTGTCTTGAGATTAGCTATCAATCTGGTGCAAATATGTTGCGAGACATGATTTCCAAAGCAATATCATTGATGATAGTTCCACATTTGCATCAGAAAGTGGTTAACCTTTGTCTGTTTACACAAGAAATGCTCAGCTCATCTCGATTCAATTATATCGCGATGCTTGTGTTCGCTTGCTATATCAAAAATCATGAAAGTTGTACTCAGGTCATCATCAGTGCTAATTTCCCTTCTGATGCTTGTACATACTTCCAACATTTTAAAAGGCTCTATGATGATTCGAGAAAGCTAACAAAAGGCTCAACAAATGGTTCATTTCATTTAGTTGCATTTCATTTTAGATCAGTGTATATGACTGCATAATGGATTCACATCAGAGTTTTGAAGGGCTAACAAAAATATCAATGGCTGTCATATCTCTTTGGACTATTTTTGGAGGACATTTGGACATTTGTTTCATCATCACCTTTCATCTTCATTATCATTTCATCTTGGCCCTATCATTTATCATTTATCATTCATTTGCATATCATTTAGATCCTTTATCATTTCATATCATTCATCTCTTAGGTATATCATATCACTTTCATTTTCATATTATCATTTCATTATCATATCATTCATCATTTCATTTCATTTCACTTATCACTCATCATTTCATTATCATATCATTTATCATTTCATTATCGTTCATTTCATTATCATATCACTCATCATTTCATTATCATATCACTCATCATTTCATTATCATCTCATTATCGTTCATTTCATTATCATTTCATTTTATTATCATTTATCATTTCATTATCTTTTCACCTATATCATTTATCATTCTCATTTTTCGTATCATCATCATTTACCATCATTTTATCATTATAGCATTATCATCTATCATTTATTATCTTTTTATCATTATTATTATCATTTCATTAACATATCATTACATTGTCATTTCTGAACTTCTCATTTCCGCTTGTTATCACTTATCATTTTCACTACATCACATTGCAATACTTATCATTTATCATTTCATCATACCTTTCATTAATCATATCCATTCATTTGCATATCACATCTTTAATCATCTACCATATCATCCTACCATTTTACAAATTCATGATGCATTTCACAAACACAACATTCATTTTTTTTATCATTATTTACTTGCATTTGAAAATCCAAAAAAACAAACATTCCATACATACATTTTCATATCATTTGCCAAACAACATTTTTCATAAAAAATATCAAATATCCCATGACATATTCTCTTATTCACATAATAGGTCATCCACTTGCATGACATCATTAGTACACATCATCAATTATCTTTCATCATCATCATAAAAACATCATATCAAATCATCCTCCATATCATGTTAGTCCTCAAATCATTCAAATGCATATCAAAATCCGTAACATATAGAAATAAATGCATATCACATCATCATCTCATACATGCACATCATCATCAAAAATCATCGCCGCTACATATCATCACTCATAATAAATGATACAAATGTCCAATGTCCAATGAAACTGAAAATTCCAAAGAGGGATACATGGGATATGATCAAAATCAATATACATGCTCCAAAAATGATATACATGTGTGAAATACATCTACATCACAACATCATAAACTAGATGGTCAATGCCCTTGATGGAGTTGGTCTGGAAGAAGGTGGTCTGCCACTAGTACCTGCATCTGGATCCTGTCGAGGCCCAGTAACCCCCATGCTCTGTGTGGCTGTCCGCGGCCTGCTCCTGATCCTACTACGAGACTAGGGGAATGGCTCCTTGCGCTTAGGAGGACACAACTCCTCATATCTAAAATGGTAGTACTTTTCCTCCCTCGCCATCTCCATGCCATCTGCAATAGCCTCTCACAAGGATGCACTCTCTATAGTGCCCATAAGCCTCTGAGCAACACCCTCAGCCTCCACTGTCCTCCGTCTCAATGCATCCCTCTTTGTAATCAACTGGGCTATCTGTGGGTTTGGGGCAAACTGAGATACCTATGCCTGTGCCTGTGACTGTGCAAGTTGTGCTTGTAACTGCGCTATCAAAATTTGCACCTGGGCCTGCAACATGTCTATCTGTGCCTACTATGATGAGGAGTAAACCCTGATAATGGTCCGTGGTTTGCCACTAGATCTAGGCCACCATACAATTTGAGCACTGACTAGGCTATCTAACCTCTGCCTCACTGCCCTCTCCTCCTCCCCTCCACCATCTCCCCCATCATCCCCATCATCTGAGCTATCCTCATCTCTGCCTCCCTCCTCCTCATCTTTGTCCCCCTCCTCCTTGTCTCCACTCTCCTCCTGTCTCTCCACCCCTGGCTCATTTGGGCATGTAAATGGGCCCTGGCTCATCTGGGCATGTAAATCGTGGGAATCGATGTGTGTGGAAATACACTAAGTAATCATCTGACATACCTGCATCTGTCACATCTGGCCCGTATGCCCATACCTTAGGTTGTAAGCTAGAATACTTTGTATATGCCACCTGGTATGTAATACATCGTCCCCATCCAGGATCATCCTTGTGCCGCCCATAGTGAGAAATGCCCTGTGGCATCCCTTGCGTGTATCCGTACTGTCTCTGAACTCACAAGGCCAAAAATATCTCAATAATGTATGGGGTCTATCCTATCAGATATCAGGGCATACAGACAAATGACATCTCCAAATGATCTATGTCCCAGGGCTCACAATCTGTATACGACCTCCATATAATTGCATCCACATCATCTAACATGCGCTGCTAGTACTCCAACTTGCCCAGCTTGGGCTGGACAAGTGCACCTGAATATGCATATACATACGGCCTGCCTGGTGGCCTATCCCTAGCACACTTTGGCCTATTAATTGCAATATGCTCCCATGCCCAGATCTGGAGCAGAGTCACACCACTGGGCAAACTAGTCGATCCTCGGTATACCACCTGATGTAGATCATGATACAAATGAACCAAAATGTAGCTCCCCCAGGCATACCTCCACGGTTGAGTCACCATCCACTCTAGCATCCTACCTCAACCAACTAAAAATCCCTTCAACCGATGGTACAGTCCAAGGAAGCCTCCAATGAATGCACCCAACACATCAACTAAGGCTGGATATCTACTGAAATCTACCCATGACACCCAATATCCTGATATTGACATATCATTGCATATCCTCCTTAGTGCCTCGGTCCCTCCTATCTCCTTGTGGTTGTTAGCTCTCAAAAACGCAGGCTGAATGCCTCAAGGGATTGCCAAACTCTTGATACACTTTAAGGTAACATACAAGGTTGAAAGAATTCAACCTTCTACTCTTTAGGTACTGCAAAACCTAGGTGGGTGTACCTCTCTTGAACAATGCAGGCTTAACTTGTGATTATCTTCTTAAAGAAATTTGTTCACAATGGCAATGGGAGGTGAACAAATGAAATCCAACTTGAAAACAGTACAATATTCTGATCTGAATCCTAAAATAAATGCTCAATTAACAGATGTAAAGAAAACTGAATAAGTTCAAATGGTGAAGTGCAGAGACCAGTGCCTTGTTGGGTATGCAGAGTCAAATGAGATCAAGATGAGCAACACTTTTATGAGAAAATTCAAATTATCTGACATATATTATGTTTATAACTTGTATAAACATGCAAGAATGTGATTACTAAGCTCTACTTGAATAATCCAATCAAATCTCACTGATTACCCCGAATGTCGCCGTGATCTCATGCCTGTTACACCGAAGTCAAAGAGTATTCCTCTATTCCTTTATGTTTCACTATAACACACAGATATCGGGGAGACCTCACACATATTGTTTTAAGTTTCACTGAGAGCCTCCCACGAAACACTTTGGTCGCTATGACTTAAAGATTTTCATGCCGACGAGTCCATACTTCTCATACATGTCACTGTAGCTTCCATTTGTTGGGGAGACCTCACATAGACTATACTTTGTTATACCACAAGGCCCCATTTGTTTTCCCAGTCACCAAGACAAGGAAGTTGTTACGCCGACAAAGATCCTCATGTTTTCCATCGGTGAGACTGAGGGTCACTCGCTGAGACCTTACGACGATCGCTCCAACCTATATCGAAGCATCCCCCGTTATATTCATCTTCGCCAAGAACCTCAAATTTTCTTGCCGAAAGAGCGCCCATGTGTATTATTGGTAAGACAAAGAAAACTCGCCAAGACCTCCTGCCGCAGACCTTAACATACGCTGAAGGAATCACATAGTGTACCTGTCATTGAGACATCTTGAATTTGGCAAGACGTTAGCCCGACCATCTGACTCTCGCCGATGAATCCTTCCACACACACAAGTCAGGGAGACATACAGAACTCGATGAGACATTACCCTGATAGCCACAACAAATGTCGATAGATGTCACCACTATCGCCACAACCACATAAACATCTCGTCGATAGCCTGCAGGAGAAAACCAGTCGCTGTGACAATACAAAAGTCTTGCCGAAGGCCACCTGCATACAGACTTCAATCGTTGTGACAATAAATGAGTCTTTCCGATAAGCAATACATACTCATGCAAGCGAAAAACACAGAATTGATCAGGGAGACAAGAATGAACCTACACCGACAAGGACCAAAATGAGGCAAATGCAGACATGGATGAACTTAGAGGGGAAAAAGGGAAAAATATAGATGAAATATGCATACTGTAGGACCAAATCAAGAAATTTATGAATGAAAACATATGTAAATACACCATATTTTTACAGTTCTAATAGTGGCTTCGTTTGGGGATGAATGATAGTAAGATCATTGCAAGGATCCAGAATCTTTAGGTGAGCAGACCAGACACAAAATGAGCAAACCAAGGAGCAGAAATGAAGTGAAAGGCAATGGAAATGAATGCAAAGTGGAAGCGAATGGAAAATGATAGTGAAATGGAGATGGATGAAAACCTAAACTACTGTGCATGGAAAATAATTTTTAAGAGGATACACAAGAGTTGTCCATGCACTGGCAACCCTCAATCCTCTGTATTGCTCAGGAGAAAAGAAGTTTCAAGAATTGCCCATGAATAGGCAATTCCTGATCTTCACCAGCCATGTTCTATAGATAATATGAGTCTTCACCCTTCTTTCCAACAACAAAAGGTCCCAACCAAAGAGCTTCAAATTTACCATGCTTTCCTTTCTCCTGACACCTTGCATTCCACATTAACACCAAGTCATTCTCTTCAAATTTTCTATTTTTTACCTTCTTGTCAAATAGATGCTTCATCTATGCCTGTAACTTCATGTTTTGGCTTTGGGCCTCTCTTCTTACTTCATCAAATTCAACAAGTTACTCCATTTTGTCTTCCATGGGTTCAAGAACTTCCAAATCTTCCTGTAAGACAAACTTGTAGGCTGGTAACAAATTATGCAGAGGCATCCTAGCTTGTGCTCCATACACAAATTCAAATGGAGATTTTCCTATTGCCTTTTTCACAGTGATCCTATCAGCCCACACAACCAGTTTTAATATTGAATCCCAAGCCTTCTTGTTTTGTCCTAACACTCTCCTTATAATATTCAAAAGACTTTTATTGCTAGACTCTGCTTGACCATTGGCTTGTGGATGATAAGGGGCTACATTAGAAATAGTAATACCATACTTATCACAAAATCTTCTGAATTCGTTTGACCTTAAGCACATCCCATTGTCTGTGATTATCCTCAATGGCGTACCAAATCTGGTGATAATGTTGTCCATCAGGAAATTTGTTACAACTTTACTTGTAGCCTGCTTGGTTGGGATTGCCTCCACCCATTTTGTAAAATAATCAGTGGCAACCAATATCCATCTATGTCCTCCACTAGATTTCTCTTGTATCTCTCCAATGAAATCAATTCCCCATTGATGAAAAGGGGCATCAGCCTACAAAGGTCGAAGTGGCAAAGCACCCTGATACTTCAATCTTCTAGAAAACTTTTGGCAAGCTTCACATTTTCTCACATATGTAAAAGAATCATTAAAAACCTTTGGCCAAAAATACTCAGCCCTGAGAATTTTGTGTGCAGTTGTCTTTGCTGAATAATGACCTCCACAAACTCCTTCATGCATTTCCTTCAAAACATGCTTGGCCTGTGACTCATCCAAACATAACAACAATATGCCATCCCTGTTTTTCCAAAACAGATCGCCATCCATAAAAACATATTTGGATGCCTGCAACCTCAAAGTTCTCCTCTGACTGTCACTCAATCCATCTGGACACTTCATGTATTTAAGATAATACATAACATCAGTATACCAAGGAGTATGTTCAATGCTTGCAATTGTAGCCCCTTCTTCAACATTGCAGATCTGATTTGCCTCAATATTAGTTTCTGTCATCAGCCTAGCCAAGCCTTGGCCTCTTACCAACTTAGTAACTTGTATTTCCATGTCAAATTCTTGAATCTTATTGATCCATCTGCATCTTTTCCCTGTGACTTTAGATTGTGTTAAAATGTCTTTGACAACAGCATGAGAAACATTAGCAGTCGCCTTCGCTCCAACCAGATATGGTCTGAATGCTTTAATAGCCTTTACTAATGCAAATGCCTATTTTTCCATTATGTCATATTTCAATTCAGACCCCTGTAATTATTTACTAAAGAAAGACATAGGTTGTTCATAACCATCATCATTTTTTTGTAACATAACAACAACAATAGTATGCATTGAAGCAAATGAAAATATCTGAAAGGGCTTTGTAAAATCTGGAGATTTAAGAACAAGAGCCTCCTTGATGGCCTTTTTGATAGACATGAAATCATCTAAAGCTTCAGCAGTCCAGTCCATTTTTTGTCCTTTCTTCAACATTTTAGATATGGGCTTGATGATCTCAGCAAAATTAGAAACAAATCTTCTAACAAAATTAATTTGTCCAAAGAATGACTGAATTTCCTTGATAGTTTTAGGAATAGGAATCTTATCAATAGCTTCAACCCTTTCAAGATCTATTCTAATTCCCTCTTTTGAAACAATATGCCCCAAGAGCTTACCTTCTGTGACTGCAAAATGACACTTCTTTGGATTTAAACTAATAAGTAGTCATCTTGATACACCACCATGATAGCATTAATCAAATCAGCAAATGCTACATCCATAGCTCTTTGGAAAGTCGCTCCAGCATTAGTGAGACCAAATGGCATTCTTATGTATACATATGTTCCCCAAGGAGTTGTGAATGATATCTTGTATTGCTCAGATTCCTTGACTTTGACCTGATTGTATCCAGAGAACCCACCCATCATGGAAAACAACTCACACCCTGTCACCTTATGTAATATAGCCTCCATATTGGGTAAAGGATAATTATCTTTGAGAGATGCCATATTTAAATTCCTAAAGTCCACACATAATCTGATATCACCATTCTTCTTTCTCACAGGAACTAGATTTGAAACCCACGTTGAATGTCTGATTGGTTTGATAATTCCTCCATCCCTGAGCTTTATCAATTCCTCTTGCATTTTAGGTTCCAGCGTTGGATTTATGGGTCTTTTCTTTTGTCTGAAAGGCTTGGCGTCTAGCTTCAATTGTATTTCATGCTGAAATAAATCTTCCCTGTATGCTTTCAGATCTTCATAAGACCAAGCAAAAACATGCTTGTATTTTCTTAGCAACTCTATTAACAATCTTCTAATTGTAGGGCTGATTTTCTTTCCAATGTACACCCTTCTTGGTGCAATTTCAGTCCCCAAATTAATTTCTTCAACATCTTCTCTTTTGACTGGCATTTGTTTCATGAGAGATCTATCACTTCCATCATACAGCCTCTCTAATGCCAATAGACCTTTGGGATTTTTTTTTTTGAGCTGCAATATTTCCTTTCCGAACACTATTTGCTTCCCATCCACTTCTTCAACAAAAGCATTGAAGTCAATTTCCTATGCTTCATATTGGTCTATACAGTGCAAAAATTTCAAAAGATCAGCATCATCATTAAAAACTTTCCAGCTAGAAATGTTATCAGGCACAGCAAGCCTTGTCTTAAACTCAATCTGTGATACCCCAGCTAGTGTGATATCATCTCTTCTCAGTGCTACATTTGCTAAAAAATCAGCCATTATGTTCTTTGATCTATCAATCCACTCAATTGAAAATGCATCAAAAAATTCAATGGTGTCCCATACAACATTCCTATATTGTTTTAATCTTTTGTGCTTTGTTGCATACTTGAATTTAATTTGTGAAACAACCAACTTAGAATCACCAAAAATAGTTAGCAACTTAATCTTGTGTTTCACAGCTATGTTCAAACCTGTCAATAAAGATTCATACTCTACCACATTGTTTGTACATTCAAATGCCAACAAGAATGAATATTTAAAATTAGTACCTTCAGGGGAAACAAAAACAATCCCAGCGCCATTACCTTCTTGGCTGCATGCTCCATCAAAATAAATCTTCCAGACACCATTGCAATTCTGTGCAGCGTGTTTTTCAATTGGATCACTATTAATTAATTCTGGCTGAGCTGGTTCTATTTTAAAACTCCCTAGATCAACATCACAAGAACAATTAATTTGATCTTGAGGCACATAATCAACAACTTGGTTCATTCTTGGCTCTCTATACAACTTGACTTCCTGACCATTTACTGGGATTGTAGCATAAGACAAATCAAATTGAACATTTCCACCAATAGCTGCTGTCCATTGCCTTGACAAAAGCATCCCGAATTGAGGAGGAGTATCAATGACTGTTATATCTATATTGTATGTTTCCTGTGGATATGTAGCCAATTTGACTTCAACATCTTTTATAATACCAACCACAGGAACAGGTCGATTATCCATAGCATAGCACTTGCCTCCAGTGATATCAACCCACATGCCAAGTTGTTTCATGACTCCTACATACATGATGTTTATAGCAGCACTAGAGTCTATCATGCAGTTCCTTAACAATTTGTTATTGATAAGCAACGTAGTGAAAAAAGGATCAACTTGAGGAGAAGTTGATAATATATCACTCAAACAGACCTCAAAATTATTTATTTTCTCCTGCCTATTGAACAGTTATTTTATTTTCAGTATTCCCATGTTCTCCATTCGTTATCAATTGAACAACATTATCCTTATATTCTTTAATTTTCATCATCTCAAGTAGTGGAATAGACATTTTTACCTGGGACAATGCCTGAGTGAAATCAAAAGAGGAGTTGTCCACCCTGATAGTCTTCTTTAATTCTAGCATTTCTCTTTTGTTTTCTTCTTTTTCTTTTTTACTAGACTTGTTAGGCATCTGTATTTCTTTATTTAATTCCTTCACTTCCTCTTTTTGGCCTGGTTTCTGTTTAATTTTATCATGTTGCTTGTTTCCTGGTTTTTTTGCAATTTCCTGTGTTGTCTTTTGATCTTTTATAAAAATTCCCCCAGGAACTCCATCTGGCTCATTTACTTTTCTGTTTCTCAACCAGTATTTATTTTGTGCTTCCTCAACTGCAGCAACAGTGATTTTTTCTATTTCATCTTCAGTAAGTCTCCTCACATTGCATTGAGCAGGCGCTTCAGCAGGATGTGGCTCTGTGTAATCTTCATCAGAATCATAAAAAATATATTGTTCAGCCATATGGACATTATACTTCTGATTGGAAACATCATATTCATAGCCTTCATCCTCAGTAGATGAGTTTCTTTCCTCAGCATGGTGAAAAAAATTTGAAGTCAAATACACCGTGTGATCCTCTCCACTGTTTTCCATCATCATTCCCACCTCATGCATCCTTTGAGCCACAACACAATAGTTTGGAGAATGTGGCTGATTGAAAACTTCACAAAAGTATTTATTACTCACCATGTAAGTTCCCTTCTTGCTCAATGGATCATGGGTATCTATGTTTCTTGGCCTAGCTGCTATAGGTTTCCCATCTTTCCAATCCGTATTGTAAGGCATATCATGCAACCTTGGCCTTTCACTCCTATTCTCATTCCTGTACGTATTCTCTTGTCTGTATTGATAATTATTACTTTGTTGAGGAGGCCTTGGGTTATCTCTTTTATTAATTATACCAGCAACCTTCCTGTTGTTTTCAATTGTCAATGCAATTCTCTATGCTTCAGCCAAATCTCTTGGAAATCTATTTCTCAGCTCATACCCTATTTTAGGATCAAAAGCATTTAAATATACACTCAATGCAACAAAATCTGATAGTCTTGATCCAAGCGGTACCTTAGTCTATAATTTATTGAATCTTCGGTTGAAATCATAGATTGAATCATTTTGATTTTTCTGAATTCTCATTAATTCATGAAGAGTTGTGTCTGGAACATTTTGATTCCCATATTGCTCTAAAAATCTGCCTTGAAATACCTGGAGAGAATTGATTGAGAAGGCTGGCAGGCTGTTGAACCAATCCCTGGCATCCTCAAGAAGTGACATCATGAACAACTTCATGTGTAAATCTTCATATGGCACATCTATATCTTGAATGAAAATATTAAAACTCCTTAAATGCTCTTTAGCTGTGATTGCATTACTTCCTATGAATTTAGGCACCATATTCCTCCAACTGCTATCCATAGGGTAAGGATATAACTGAAAACTAGCTAAGTCAAACTATTTGATCATGGTTGTATGTTGGTGAGGGGGAGGAATAGGTGGATACTGATGCTGATGCATGGGATTATTAAATTGTACATTATGCTGTGGAATGTAATGCTGACTTGGAGGTGGATGCATACCTGTATGCTGTGTAAGAATATGGGGTGGACAGTTTGGCTGCCTGTAATGATTCCCACTCTGATTGTGAGGAAAATTTTGCTGATTGGAGGGTCCTGCACTATGATCACCCTGCTTGTGAGGTGGAACATACTTTGAGCCACCAACCGTCTGATCAGTAATTTGGGCTTTCTGTAATTTAGCCTCCAACTCTTTTATCTTCCTCTCTTGCTGTTCCAATTGTTCCTTTACTTCATCAGAAATCGAGGCTTTATGGTTTCCTTTAGGAATTTCGTGATTTCCCTCCATCTACTGATCATATTTATGTTGAATTCCGATTCATTCATCTTCCAATTCAGCTCTAAACTCAACCTGTTTCTGAGGATTGAGAAAAGAAAAGGGATTTCTTTGGTCTTCTGGAGTACAAGACTCTACACTTGAATTATTTCTCCATGTATCATAGTGATCATATGTTCCATAATGTGATTTTGATGCTTTGTCATTACCTGTCCTCACATGTCCTCACATGTCCCTTTTCCTTTGTCAACATTGTCATCTTTGTGAGTCCATTTACTGTTGCCAACAGGAGCTCCAGTATGACCTCCCCTATGCTGAGATCTTCGTCCATTCATGATGAACAACTGTAAAACTTTGTGTCAGAGTCGCCACTCACTTTCTTGAAAGTGAGAAAATGTTTGATACTTCTAGTTCCCAGCGAAGTATGTGCAATAATCCTGACTCTATAAGTAAGGCTTTGATTCTGATTGTTCCCTAGTAGAGTCGCCAATTTGTTAGCTCTCAAAAATGCAGGCTGAATGCCTCAAGGGATTGCCAAACTCTTGATACGCTTTAGGGTAACAGACAAGGTCGAAAGAATTCAACCTTCTACTCTTTAGGTACTGCAAAACCTGGATGGGTGTACCTCTCTTGAACAATGCAGGCTTAACTTGTGATTATCTTCTTAAAGCAATTTGTTCACAATGGCAATGGGAGGTGAACAAATAAAATCCAACTTGAAAACAATACAATATTATGATATGAATCCTAAAATAAATGCTCAATTAGCAGATGTAAAGAAAACTAAATAAGTTCAAATGGTGAAGTGCAGAGACCAGTGCCTTATTGGGTATGCAGAGTCAAATGAGATCAAGATGAGCAACACTTTTATGAGAAAATTCAAATTATCTGACATTATTATGTTTACAACTTGTATAAACATGCAAGAATGTGATTACTAAGCTCTACTTGAATAATCCAATCGAATCTCACTGATTACTGTGATTAACTAAAAGGATTTAGTCTTTACTTGAAAGAACCAATCAATCGATCACACAAGTACAACAAATGTGCACTGATAAATTGAATACAAACTTGTCATATCAATTTAAACAATCAGAGAGAATCCATATTGGAGACAACTAAGCAATTCTTTTATTAAATTTAACAGATAACTGATACCATACATGTGCAACAACATCAATTGACATTCATAAATACCTCCATCTTAGAACATGCATCATAGCCTTTGATTTGATAAATTTATTGTTCTATATCCATACAATTTGCCTACTCTATCGAATAATTCATAACTGGTAACTCCTCTCTATTAAAAATTGCAAAATGCCTATTTATACACAAGCATTTGAAGAAAATATTATATTGAGATCACATGTCGGCCTAGCACAAAATTCAGGCTCCAATCGAGCTAGCAAGTAACGGTCAACCAAGCAAAAATATGTCGGCCCTGATGTTTAAAGTTCTGTTATCACCTGCTAACAGTCGGCAAGACACAACAGATAGTCATGCCAAAGGCAATTGAAATGCTATCATCCCGTGCGCTTTGTATTTCGCTCTCACCAAGACTGTCGACCGTCGGGGAGATGTCATGCAGATCATTTATGTTCACTTTCTTGTTATCTTCTTTTCCAATCGGTGAGACACAAGGACATCTCTTACCGATGCATTCCTTTTGTTTTACTCACAGTCATCGTAGCCTTATGACATCGGTAAGACCTCTCGCAGACTCCACATTGCTTCACCAAAAATCCTTATCCACCCCGAATGTCATCGTGATCTCATGCCTGTTACACCGAAGTCAAAGAGTATTCCTCTATTCCTTTATGTTTCGCTATAACACACAGATATCGGGGAGACCTCACATAGATTGTTTTAAGTTTCACTGAGAGCCTCCCACGAAACACTTTGGTCGCTATGACTTAAAGATTTTCATGCCGACGAGTCCATACTTCTCATACATGTTGCTGTAGCTTCCATTTGTCGGGGAGACCTCACATAGACTATACTTTGTTATACCACAAGGCCCCATTTGTTTTCCTAGTCGCCAAGACAAGGCAGTTGTTACGTCGACAAAGATCCTCATGTTTTCCATCGGTGAGACCGAAGGTCACTCGCCAAGACCTTATGGTGATCGCCCCAACCTATACCAAAGCATCCCCCGTTATATTCATCTTCGCCAAGACCCTCAAATTTATCGACGCCCATGTGTATTATCAGTAAGACAAAGCAAACTCGCCAAGACCTCCTGCTGCAGACCTTAACATATGTCGAAGGGATCACATAGTGTACCTGTTGCTGAGACATCTTGAATTCGGCAAGATGTTAGCCCGACCATCTGACTCCCGCCGATGAATCCTTCCACACGCACAAGTTGGGGAGACATACAAAACTCGGTGAGACATTACCTCGATAGCCACAACAAATGCTGATAGATGTCACCACTATCGCCACAACCACAGAAACATCTCGCTGATAGCCCACAGGAGAAAACCAGTCGCTATGACAATACAGAAGTCCTACCGAATGCCACCTGCATACAAACTTCAATCGTTGTGACAATAAATGAGTCTTGCCGATAGGCAATACAGACTCATGCAAGCGAAAAACACAGAATTGATCGGGGAGACAAGAATGAACCTACACCGACAAGGACCAAAATGAGGCAAATGCAGACATGGATGAACTCAGAGGGGCAAAAGGGAAAAATATAGATGAAATATGCATACTGTAGGACCAAATCAAGAAATTTATGAATGCAAACATATGTAAATACACCATATTTTTACAGTTCTAACAGTGGTCATAAACCACAAGGGCACCTACCACAAGAATCCCTAGAATCCTGTACACATCCTCGAGTGTCACGGTCATCTCACCAATCAGAAAATGAAAGGTGTTATGATCGGAGTGCCACCTCTTTGCCAATGCAGTCAATAGTCCCCTGTTGACTTGAATCCCTTGCGGGATAGTCAACAAAGATCCCAGCCCACATCCACCTATCCACTGTATCTCTGCTGGAGTCAGCTCTCCTACCCAATTCCAACATATTGGAAAATGCTCTCTAATCTAGACTCATATCATGCAAACCTCCTATTTTTTTTGGTTATCACAAGGACAATTAATCAGACTCATATCATGTGCTCTATCTATCAAGTGAACTATATCAGTGACCCATATCATGCAATCACGGCTGCATCTATCTATCTGAATATCCAATCAATCTACTCTATCATCATTATACTATTTGTTTTTCTTTTTTAGGAAAGCAAATTTATCAACAATCCGATCATTTTTTTTTCCGTTTGTACTTCAGTCATGAATGCAAATATGTTTGAAAACCATCATCTACTATTTGGTTTCTATCGTAGAAAGAAAATTTATCAGACATTTACTCTTTGTTTTTTCATTCGTGAGAAGCAAAGTTATCACACAATCAATCAATCTACTGTTTGTTTTTTGGGAAACAAAGTTATCAACCATCTACTCTTTATTTTCTATTTGGAGAAGCAAAATTATCATTTATATCCATATCAGCATGATGGCACAATAATTTATCTATCTATTGACCAAGGACGCAATGTATACACCATCATTTTTCATCATAATCGCATTCTGCCAAAATTTTCCTAGATGCGCTAATTTGCGCCTCCGATGCGTTGAAACTTGAAAGTGCAACAGTTTACCTCAAAAGCACTAAAACTCATTATGCACGCTTTTTCAACCTAAAAGTGCTAAATTTTTTCCTATAAGCGCTAAAATCCTATATGCGCTAAGATATCCCTTTGATGTGCTACTTCATCATTTATAAGGGCTAAAACCCTATATGCGCTAAGATACCCTGCGGATGCTCTACTTCATACACTAGATGCGCTACTACATATCTGTTGCGGCCAATCCCTAAATGTGTGACTCTGTGCCCTAGATGCGCTAAAGTTTTCTAGCAAGACTTGACTCCTATAAGTGCTAATCTACACTTCGTATGCGCTAGAAAACCTAATTTTACCCTACACCTATATGCGCTATGGAAATTTTTGAATGTGCTAAAACAGATAGGTGGATGCACTAAAACCTTATTTTTTCCCCTAAATCCACATGAAAAAGCTTAAAAAATTGATCAAAATAAAAAAAATTGAAACATAAAGGGTTCAATCGACTCACCGATGGTCCATACGCGGCTGGTCTCTGGTATCGGCGGGCCCACTCAAATCTATGCCTGTGAAATGGAATCTGCATCTCACCAAGTCACTGTCAAAGCATAAAAATCACTATAGTAAAAGGGTGAAAATGACTTCCACTTTTACCCCTTTTACCTTATATGGGTCAATTAAGGTGGTTTTTTGGTGGCATTTTATTTTCTATCACTTTATTTTTTTCACTAGGGGCATTTTTTACACCAATTATCGGGAGCTAAATCACTGAATCATCAGTAGAATGTCATCATCCAATCAAGTTTTGTTTATCACATTTTTGAAATTCATATCATCATCCGTGATTTACCTCCTGAGGGGGCATCATCAACATTAGCATCAAAAACATATCAAGGGCAAAAAAAATATTTTCTTTCAAGCAATGTGTTTCACACATCACTTCAAAGAGGGGCAAAATGTATATGCATAAAATTGGTCACATCTAAGTAATCCTGACATTTAATTAAATATTTATTATTTAATTAATTTCTCCAAAGTCTTCTACATGTAATTAAATTTAATTAATTTAATTATATTGTTCATTCATTTTATTCTCCCACCATAATTGAATAAATTTATTTTATTTAATTATTTCACATGTCTACTTGATTAATTAAATGAATACATTTTTATTTATTTAAATTAATTATCATCTTTTATTTTAATTAAATTTAAATATTTCTTTTCTTCTATTTAAAACTTTCTTCTAATTAATTAAATATTTTATTTAATTAATTCCATACACATGTCATTTCTTCAAATTTTATTAAATATTTTATTTAATTAAAGATCTTCTGCTTTCTTCAAATCATAATTAAATATTTCATTTAATTATGAAATCTTCTGATTTCCTCAAAGTCTTAATTAAATATTTATTTAATTAAGAAAAATCTACATGCACCCATAAATAAATAATTGAATTTGATAATTCATTATTTATCTTCTTAATATCTTTCCATTATCTTCTAAAAAAGATGATTTTTTTAATCATCTCATCTTATCTCTTTCATGAAAATGGAAAAATCCTGCTTTATTCGTTTTCTTCTATTTTTCTTTCCAGTCTCATCCATCTTCGACCGTTCGATCTGTCAGGAATTATTACAGCCGTTGATCAACTCATCCAATCAAAACCCTCAAAAAGCTCTATAAGTACATGTGTGAATCCAAGCATTGGTTACACACACAATTACACTTATGCACTGACATCTTTGAGCATTCTATCAATAATCATATCTTAGCAATAATCTGATCATAGCATAGCATAATCTTGCATCTTAGTATAGTATGCATTTTAGTTTAAATCTCATTCTCTAGTAGTCCATTTCGTTGAGCTTGGCATACTAAATCTTAGAGAAAATTGAACCAACCATGGTGAGGATTATCTCATAATATATTATAACTGTTTATAATATATTTATAGAAGTGCTCACTATAGGTGGACTCATTTTCTAAGTGGACTCACCGCCCATAGAGAAAAATATAGAAGAGAGATGGTGGATCACAACCTATTTTGAATTATTACAATTGCATCTATCATACACATGAAATACAATTCCAATGAAGTTCAATAAACTAACTTTACACACTTCATTTGATTCAGAGTTAACACTCTACTTTCCTGTACATTTGCATCACTTCAATATTCTACTCAACATTCACAAATTAAATTTGCATTACTCTAATAATATTCACATGTAGGATATTTACATCACACACACTCATATCCAAAACATCAAAAATATCTAACATATATATCTGATTCAAGCATAACATCAATTAGGTCATCCTAATTAGATGTAACAGTCAAAATATAACTTATCATCTCCAAAACATTCATACATATCTCACACCAAGAATTCAATCCTCAAAACAACTTAAAATAGGTCAGAATGGACCTATGTTAGATCCCACATAAGACTGCAACACTTATTAACCTTCATATACCTTTAAACTTGTTAGGTCGACATGACATAGAACCTAATAATAAAATCCTTCAACTGTGTATCCAAATTCAGACACGTGGACCTCAAAAATCAATACCAACTAGAATTCACACGCTACTTCCATCTATCAATTTTTCCTCAAAAACACAAAGCCAAAAACTTATCCATGGAGAAGTGTAGACTCTCCCACACAAATATACTATACAAAGAATAATTGTAATTTGTCAGACCAACTTATGTTACTCATCTTTCGATCTAATAGCTAAAACATGATGAAAATTTTGAATTAGATACATCTAACATCCAACAAAATAAAGTTATAAGTGCAAAGTGAAACCTTCATTTTTGAACCTATGTAGACCCAAAAATGGAAGCTTTGTTACATTGAAATAGCAATATTGACACTTAGTCAATTTCCCATTACAACCAACTTTACTGGACCAACTAATTTACACAAATATCCTCCACAAACACTCTAAAACCTATTAGAACCAACTAAAAATGATCCACATCATGATCTCCATATCCAGATACAATGTTGACATCAATGACAACACTGCAACACATCGTTATATACCCTTTGCTTGCCCCTCATGCTCATGTTGCCAACAACAACAATGACATCCTTCGAACACAAATTTCTCAGGCCTCAAATGTTTATGATCCGGTAAGTGATGCAAATGGAGCTACAAGAACAATCATTGAAAATTTGCACGATCAATTCTTTCTACTGTAGGAGCAAAAAGAGGTCATAATAGAGTATAGTCAACTTCAAGATATGGTAAGTGTAAGGCTTACATCTCTAGCTGGTGTGTTGGAAAATGCAGAGAAGGTAGTGCAAAAAAATTGAGTTCCTAGTCCTTTGAAAGAAGGAAAATGCCTTCATATTCAATTTGAAAACTAGTGCTATATGCTTTCCTTTTCCAAGAAGGATTGGGAGGTTACAAAGAATAATTGGGAGGCACACCTTGCAAAATTGAGGGGATCATATCAGGGTATTTTACCCTCATCTAGTTAAGATGTACATTTTTTGCTTTGTATAGCCATTTTTTTTATTTCAATGTACATATGTGGAGTTAGTAGATGGTGTTGCAATACATTTTTTTTCTTTTCTTGGTGATGGATAGTATAGAAAGGGGGAGTGAAATAGATAGGTAGATCTATTATCATGTAAATATATTAGTAAGGGGGAGTGCAAAAGAGAAGTATCTTTTTGGTTCCCTTTTCCCTTGATGTCAAAAGGGGGAGTATTTTTGGAGAAGTGTGTTGCCATCAATGACAAAGGGGGATATTTTTGGCAATATGAGCATGATAGTGTATGGTGTTTTCATTTATGGAAACCCATTGTATAAATGCAGAAGTGTTGGTCTAAAAAAGACCCAGTATGCATTTTTAGTGTTACATAACATTAGTTTTATGGTTTGCATTGCTCCATAGTGCATCATCTAGTCATGTAGTTTTTAGGAGTTCATAGTATGTGTTGGAGGTGTCTAGATCCAAATTTTTAGAGTTATATGTCTTCCATAGTTGAAGATATCGATGACAATGTATTAGGCTTAGTAATGGCAGAATTGTAGTTGCGAAGTGCATGTGGGAATTCTTTGCATTACACCACATATGATTATCATGTTGTGTGGTTTTGAGGAAGTGTTTGAGGATGTTAGATAAGTGTGCACTCCATGTTTCAAGTGATTTGGTGTTCAACGTGTTAAGTTGTGGATGAATAGTTGGTTCATTCAGTTGTTGCTACTACAAGTATGAGCAGTTGGTGTTGTCATTGGTTTCAAATGTATAAGGAGGAAGAAGATAATTATTGGGGGAGTTTTTTTACTGTGAGAAGTTGATTTTATCCATGCTTTGATTAGTTGCATTATGTTGTCACTAGTAAAGCTACTAGTGTCAACCTCTAGAGTTGTTGAGATAAGCTTTTGTGATCTATGGTTGAGTTACTATGTTGTAGTTGGTTCAATTGTGTTGAGGAAGTACTGAAGATGATGAGGATGTTCCTCTAGTGCTTTATTTCCAAGTGCTTTTGAGAGAATTTGATAAAAAGAGGAAACAATGTGTTGCAGTGGTGTTTTGGGTTGCAGGGTTGTGTTCTTGTGTTGCTCCACATTTCTTCTAGGTTGAAGATCCACTTGTGTTCTTCAAATACATTGATCAAAGATGTTCAAAGGTGTTGTATCCAACATTTTGTGTGTTAGATCGTTGTGTAAAATAAGTTGTGTTCACCATAGTGTGAGTTGTGTATTGTAGAGGTGTTTGGGAGAAATGTATATGCTCCGCATTTCTCTACAATTATGTTTCAGGTCTTGCAAATATGGAGTGTTGATTATGTGTGTACATTCTTCAGGTGAAAATTGTTGTGAAGGAGTTTGTTAGATTTCAAGGTATTTGTGGAATATTCTAGAGTGTGTTCAAGTGATTTTTTTTGTTCACAAGTTATGGATAGGTCAAAGGAAGTGTGTACTTAAAATTTTAATTGTGTTTACATGGGTATTGATCGAACTTGGTGTTTACACTACTTGTGAAGTTTATTTGTTATTTTTGAAAGTGTGGCATGGTGTGTAAGGATGGATTTAGGTCCTAGCTAAGGAGTTTTTTGGTTTTCCTTCATTACTTTTCAACATAGGAATGTTTTGGTGCTGACCTAATTTGAATTTGCATGGTTGAGGTGCATAGCCGACCTTGGAGAAAGTTTCAAGGTTGAAGATGGTATAAATAAGAGTTGAGTTGTTGAGGTATTGTGTGATAAAAGAGATAAACATGTATAATGTGAATTGCATAGTGTTAGAGTGTGAATTTGAGAAGTGAAGTGCAATATTTTGTGTGCTAGATTATTGGATTCAGTGAGAAGAAGGTTTCTACAATTCTTCACTCAGGCTGCAAAGGTGTTGGCGAAATTGTGGTGGATTCTCTATAGCATTGAGATAGTTTTCTCTATATAACATTTATTCTCTATCTTCTTTCTTTTTCTGGGTAGTGAGCCCTTTGACAGTGAGCCCTTGTAATCGGTGTTGTTATTACTTATATTGTGAGCTAATCCTCATTATGGTTTTTCCCATCTTGGGTTTTCCACATAAATTTGGTGTTCTCTTGTGTATGGTGTTGTGTTTTAGTTTATGTGATTTTCTTTCCATGATAAATCATCATAACAGATTTAAGGGTTTATTGAATGAATGTGGATCTGAATGTGTATAAGGGTTTTGAAGTTTTAAGATACAACTAATTCACCCCTCTTCTCAATTGTCTTGTGCATTCAAAAATTGGTATTAGAGAAAGATTCCTTGGAAGAAACCTTAACCACTCGAGGTAGATCTCGAATGGTGCACAAGAAGGAGATCCCCATGTTTGATGGTACAAACTATGCATTTTAGAAGACAAGGATGGAAAGTTATCTAGTTTATCTTGGATTTAACATCTAGAAGGTTGTACAGAATAATTATACTATGTCGACAAATGGTCTAAGCACTGAAGCTGAAATCAAGGCCTATGAATGCAATGGTAAAGCAAGGTATGCTCTCTTGTGTAGTCTTACAAATTCTGAATTAGTGAAAAATATGGATCTAAAAAATTGCTAAAGAAATCTAGACAAAGTTGGAAAGCATTTATGAAGGAGATGATAAGGTCAAAAAAGCTAAGATGAAAAATTTGAAGATAACATTTGAAAATCTATGGATGTTTGAAGATGAAAACATTACAAGCTACATGTGGAGGGTAGATGGAGTGGTTAGTTCCATCAGAGGTCTTGGTGAAAAGTCAAAGAATCAAAAGTGGTCAAGAAAATTATTAGAACTCATCCCAAAGCTTATATTCATAAAGTTTCTGTTATTGAGGGATTTTCAAATCTAGATTTATATACTAGAGATCAGTTGTATGGCTCCCTAACTACATTTGAAATGGGAGAATTTGGTGCAAATAGGTGAAAAAGTCGAGACTTTGTTTAAGGATGGAAAATCAGAGAAGACTGAAGAATCAAATTAGGAGGGATCTTGATGATGTGGAAGCTAAATTTATGAGAAGGATGAAAAAGGGTACTAGTAAGTACAGATGTAAGTTTCCTTTCAAATGTTTTATTTTAGATAGGTCACTATGCTTCAAGATGTCCAAACAGGGCTATGAATGACAAAAAAAAAGGAGAACAGAGGTAAGATGATTAAGAAAAGCTATTATGTTAGAGAAGATGCAAGTATCTCTAATGATGAATCTAATTATGGAGATGATGATGATGAATGCTTATTCATGGCTTTAAAAGATGATTTTTTTCTACTAACTCTGAGAGATGTTTGAAGGATAGCCCTCTTAAGAGAAAGGATAAGACTAAAGGTACTTTGGTATCTGTTTTTCATGCTAGACAAGATAAGAACTATTGGATCATTGGTAGTGGATGCTCTAACCATATGACCGGTGACAAGAGTGATTTTGTTAGACTTGAAAAGCATGATGGAGGACTTGTTAGATTTGGTGATGATTCAAGTGTAAGGATATGTGGAATAGGTTCAATCACTTTTGATGGAAAGCTTAATACTGATGATGTTTACTATGTCAACAATTTAAGGAATAGTCTCTTAAGTGTTGGATAAATGTGTAGCAAAGGATACAATCTTATGTTTCAGGATAATGAATGTGAGATCAAAAATGGGGTTCAAAACTATGATTGTTATTGGAGGAAGGACATATGAAAATGTTTATCAACTTAAGGGTGTTGATGGTCATTGCTTTATGACTCAAATTAATGAAAGCTAGATATGGCACAGGAGGATGTGTCACAACAATTTTGATAATCTAGTAAGAATCAATTTAGTTCAAGTTGTGAGAGATCTTCCAAAGATTACAAATCCTATCAATGTTGTTTGCAAGGATTTTCAGATTGGAAAGTAAACAAAAAGAAATTTCAAAGATAAAGAAAAATCTACTATTGGATTATTAGAATTGGTGCGTACAAATCTTTGTGGTCTTACAAGAGTAAGAAGTCTTCAAGGTGATAGGTATTTCATGCTTTTGATTGATGATTATTCTAGAATTACATGGGTTAATTTTCTCAAAGAAAAATCTAAAGCTCTAGACAAGCTTAAAGCATTTAAATTTATGGTTGAGAATGAAATGGATATGAAAATAAAATTCTTGAGGTCTGATAGAGGTGGACAGTTCACCTCCAATTAATTTAACATATTTTGTGAGATTCATGGCATAAAAGGAACTTGTCTGCCCTTAAAACTCTTCAAAAAAATGGAGTGGTTGAAAGGAAAGATAGGATTGTTCAAGAAGTTGCAAGGACTATGGTGAAAGAATAAAATCTACTGGAAGTCTACTGGAGAGAAGCAATTCATATTGTTGTTTACATACTTAACAAATTTCAAGCAAAAGAAAGCAACACAAAGACTCACTATGAGCTATGGTATGGAAGGATTCCTATGGTCAAGTACTTTAGGGTGTTTGGAAGAAAATGTTACATCAGAAGAGATGAAGAAAACTTGGGAAATTTTGATGCAAGGTCTAATGAAGGTGTCTTCCTTGGATACTCTACTAGAATCAAAGCCTACAGATGCTACAACAAGAGATTGAGAAAGAGTTTTGAGAGTGTAAGTGTCAAAGTGGATGAAGATTTTAATAATTATGTAGTGATAGATGGATATGAACTAGATGAGCCTAATTTCAGAGAAGAAGAAAAAGCTAAGGAAAAACAAGTATAGATAAAAGAGGAAGAAGCTCTGGAAAAGACCCCTAGCACCCCTAAGTATGTGCAGAAGAATCATTTTGAAGAAAAGATCATTGGAGACAAAAGAAAAGGTGTATTAACAAGAAGGAAAGCTATTGAAGAAGAGGTAAATCTATGTTTACTTTCTAAAGTTGAACTTAAAACAATAATTGAGGCATGCAAAGTTGAACATTAGATAAAGGCTATGAAAGAATAACTATTGCAGATTGAAAAGAAACAGATGGAAACTTGTTCCAAGACCTGAAAACAAAAATATAATTGGAACTAAATGGGTGTTCAAAAACAAACTAAATGAGAATAGAGAAGTGGTAAGAAACAAGGCAATACTTGTGTGTAAAGGTCACTCACAAGCTCAAGGAATGGATTTTGAGGAGACATTTGCTCCAGTGGAAAGAATGGAGGCTATTAGGATGTTTTTGGATTTTGTAGCACATAAGGATTTTAAAGTTTATCAAATGGATGTGAAGTTTAATTTCTTGAATGGGGTGTTGGAAGAAGAGGTATACATTGAACAATTGGAAGGATTTTAGTTATCAAACAAACCAAATATGGTCTACAGATTGAAGAAGGAATTATATGGACTAAAGAAAGTTCTTAGAGCTTGGTATGCAAGGTTGGATAGGTATTTGATACATCAAGGATTCAATTAAGGTACCATAGATAGTAATATTTACTTTAAAGTTGAAAAATATCAAATTTTGATTGTGGTTGGATATGTTGATGACATAATTTTTGAAGGAAATGAAGTGATGTGTAAGAAGTTTGCAGAAGAGATGCAGAATGAGTTTGAGATGTCTATGTTTGGGGAGATGAATTTCTTCCTTGGGCTACAAATCAATCAAATAGATAAAGGAATTTTCATTTCACAATCAAATTATGTCAAAGATATGTTGAAGAAGTTTGGAATGGAAGATTATAAATGAGTATGTACTCCTATGGTTGTTGGTTGCAAGATGAGCAAGAATGATGAATCTCTTAAGGCTGATCAGAGCAAGTATAGATCAGTGATTGGTGGATTGCTATATCTAATTGCTACTAGACCAGATATCATGCATGCAGTTTGTCTTGTGGCAAGATTTTAACAATATCCAAGAGAATCACATGTTGTAATGGTAAAAAGGATATTCAGATACTTGAAGGGCACTCCAAATCATGGCTTATGGTATCCAAAAGATGCTTATTTCACTTTGAGTGCTTACATAGATGTGGATTGGTCTGGTTGTGTAAATGACAGAAAAAGTGCAAGTGGTGGTGCATTCTTTCTTGTATGTAGATTGGTATCATGGCTAAGCAAGAAACAAGATTCAGTTTCATTATCTACTTCAAAGGCTAAGTACATTGCAGTAGCATCTTATTGCACATAGGTGTTATGGATGAGACAAACATTGAAGGATATTAGAGTGGTGTATGATGAAGCAATTTATATCTTCTATGATAATGCAAGTGCAATCAACATTTCAAAGAATCTAGTAATGCATTCAAGGACAAAGCATATCTCAATTCGGTATCACTTTCTAAGAGAAAAAGTTGTGGAAAATGAATTCAAGATTGAATATGTGCCTACAAAGGATCATATTGTAGATATATTCACTAAGGCTCTTCCTAATGATACTTTTGAGTATCTCCAGGAGAAGTTAGGGGTTATTTCCCCTCCTTTAAACTATATGCACAAGGAGACACATCAATCTAGTGGATCTCAAGATTCATTGTTTGTTCTGGATTGATGTTGGTGGCTACCTCTCAGGGGGAGCAGGTAGTAGAATTGTTGGTTGTTGTAGTCAGAAGGGTGTGTTGTCATTGTGCAGTAGTAGATGATTTGGTGCATTTTGGTGTGTGATCCTAAGGGGGAGTATACATAGGAGTAAGGGAAATATTGTTTTAGAACAATTGTGAGAAGGTTGGTTAATGTCAAAGGGGGAGAATAAGTAATACAAATTATCCTTTTCCATTGATGTCAAAGGGGGAGAGAGAGTCATGTGAAAAATATAAACTTTATTCAAGGAGAATAATTAATAAGCTAATTGAGAAAGGGGGAGAAGTAATGTGAAGAGTTGTTGATATTGAGAGTTGTTTCTTTGATGGTTTTTCACATCATGTGTTGTTATCATTGACAAAGGGGGAGATTGCTACAAGTATGGGAAGTTGGTGTTATCATTGATGTCAAAAATCTTGTGTTGTCATTGGTGTCAATTGTATAAGGAGGAAGAAGATAATTACTAGGGGATTTTTTTGAGTGTGATTAATTGATTTTATCCATGTTTTGATTAGTTGCATTATGTTTTCATTAGTAAAGCTACAAGTGTCAACCTTGTTGAGATAAGATTTTTTTATCTATGGTTGAGTTGCTATGTTGCAATTGGTTTAGTTGTGTTGAGGAAGTACTCAAGTTGATGAGGATATGTCTTTGGTGCTTGGTTTCCAAGTGCTTTTGATAAAAAATTGATAAAAAAAGGAAACAGTGTGTTGTGGGGTTCTGGGTTGTAGGGTTGTGTTCCTTTTTTGCTCTGTATTTTTGTGGGGTTGTGGGTTGTAGGGTTGAAGATTTGCTTGTGTTTTGGATATGTTGATCAAAGGTGTTGTATCCAAAATTTGGTGTGCTAGATCACTATGCAAAAGAAGTTGTGTTCACCAGAGTGTGAGTTGTGTATTACAGAGGTGTTTGGGAGAAATTTTTTTGCTTTGATTAGTTGCATTGTGTTTTCATTAGTAAAGTTACTATTTTCAACCTCTAGTGTTTTTGAGATAACCTTCTATGATCTATGGTTGAGTTGTTATGTTTCAATCAGTTCAATTGTGTTGCAGAAGTATTGAAGATGATGAGGATGTGTCTCTGGTGCCTAGTTTCCAAGTGCTTTTGAGAAAAAATTGATAAAAAGAGGAAATAGTGTGTTGCAGTGGTGTTCTAGGTTGCAGGGTTGTGTTCTTGTGTTTCTCTGCATTTTTTCTAGGTTGAAGATTTGATTATGCAATTTGGATATGTTGATCAAATATGCTCATAAGTGTTGTATCCAAAATTTGGTGTGTTGGATCACTATGCAAAAGAAATTGTATTCACCATAGTGTGAGTTGTGTGTCGCAGAGGTGTTTAGGAGAAAAGTTTCTACTCCACATTTCTTCACAGTTATGTTTTAGGTCTTGCAGATATGAAGGAGTGTTGATTGAGTTGGTATCTTTTCTTAGTCGAGGAGGTTTGAGGTTTAGTGCTTTGGAAGTCAGTTTCTTGAGTTATAGTGTATGTCAAAGTTGTCTAGATGTACTGGGCCTGTACATTCTTCAGGTGAAAATTGTTAAGAAAGGAGTTTTTTTTATTTCAAATTGTTTGTGGAATATTCCAAAGAGTTTTCAGGTGACACTTGTTCGCAAGTTATGGATAGTTCAAAGAAAGCGTGTACTTAAAATTTTAATGGTGTTTACATGGGTATCAGTCGACCTTGGTGTTTACATTGCCTATGAAGGTGCTTAGTTGTTTGTGGAAGCGTGGTGTGGCATGTAAGGATGGATTTAGGTCCTAGCTAAAGAATTTTTTGGTCCTTTTTCATTCCTTCCCATTGTAGGAAAATTTTGGTGCTGACCTAATTTGAATTTGCATGATTGAGGTGCATAGCTGACCTTGGAGAAAGTTTAAAGGTTGAAGACAACATAAATAAGAGTTGAGTTATTGAGGGATTGTGTGATAGAAGAGATAAACAAGTATGATGTGAATTGAAAAGTATCAGAGTGTGAATTTGAGAAGTGTAGTGTGAGATTTCATGTGTTAGATTACTAGATGCAGTGAGTAGAAGGTGTTTCCAATTCTTCAATTAGGTTGCAAAGGTGTTGGTGATATTGTGGTGGATTCTTTGTTGCATTGAGACAGTTTTCTCTATGTAACATTTATTCTCTATCTTGTTTTTTTTGGGTAGTGAACTCTTGTAATCATTGTTGTTATTACTTATATTGTGAGCTAATCCTCACCGTATTTTTTTCTATCTTGGGATTTCCACGTAAATTTGGTGTTCTCTTGTGTATGGTGTTATTGTGTTTCAATTTCTATTATTTGCTTTCCATGATAAATCATCATAACAGATTTAAGGTTTTATTGAATGAATGTGGATATGAATGTGTATAAGGGTTTTTAAGTTTTAAGGTACAGTTGATTCACCCCCCCTCTCATTTGTCTCATTCATTCAACAACTGCTTCACCAATTTTGTTATGTAGTGTTGACCTAATGTTTTTGGGGTCATGCAAAGTTGAATTGTATAAGGAGCTGATTTATGGGAGTGATTATATGTCATGCCAACCTATTTTGATGAAAAAAATGTTTTATTTTATTTCACAAGGTATGTGTTATGAATTT
>VDFB02358134.1:144147272-144162174 GCA_007258455.2 Sequoia sempervirens
CACTTGTCTCTCCTTCATGACTTTCTTGATTTACCGGAACAATTTGAACTGGTTTCTGTGTTTGAGCATTCTTCCTTTTGTCTGTACTATCTTGCTAGTCATCATATCCATAGTATCTAGATGATCTACCAGAGTCCTCATCAACTCTTACATTTTCACTTTCAACCATTTTTCTCAATCTTCTATTAGAGCACTGGTAAGCCTTGCTTTTAGTAGAGTAACCTAGAAAGATTCCTTCATCACACCTTGCATCAAAATTTCCTATGTCCTCATCTCTCTTAATATAACATTTTCTTCCAAAGATCTTGAAATATTTAACAGTAGGATTATAACCAAATCACAACTCAAAAGGAGTCTTACCAAAAATACCATTGACATTTACCCAGTTTAGAGTGTACACAACAGTGCTTACAACTTCTCTCCAATAGATGTGAGACACATTTCCTTCCAACATCATTGTTCTAGCAACATCCAAAAATTTTATGTTCTTTCTCTCTACAACTCCATTTTGTTGAGGGGTTCAGGGAGCAGATCTGTCTTTTGATTCCATGCTCTTCACAGAAAGAATTGAACTCCTGAGAGGTGAACTCACCACCTCTGTCTGACCTTAGGCATTTGATCTTCATACCTGTCTCATTCTCTACCATAGCTTTGAAAATTTTGAACTTCTCTAATGCTTCACATTTTTCTCTTAAGAAAGCAACCCATATCATCCTAGAGTAATCATCAATAAGCAACATAAAGTACCTTTATCCTTATAGACTTTTGATTCTAGAGGGACCGCACAGATCAGTATGCACTAGCTCCAGTACTCCATTAGAATGATGTTATTTTCTTCAAAAAGAAAATCTATTCTATTTTCCCATCTGACATTCCTTGCATATTGTGTTAGTAGGATTCACTAGCTTAGGTAGATCTCTTACTGCTTGAGTGGAGCTTACCTTGACAATGTTATAAAAATTCACATGACACAACCTCCTATGCCATAACCAACTTTCAACTACTTGAGAAATTAAACGAATTTCATTAGAAGCACTCAGGTGAAATATATTACCTCTTGTCTTTGTACCTGAAGCAATTATGTTTCTAGAGCTTCCAAGTATCTTGCATCTTCCATCTTTGAACTAAATATTGTAACCCTTGTCCACCATTTTTCCAACACTCAACAGGTTATGCTTCAAGCCTTCAACATAAAAGACAACATCAGTGCTATGTTTACCACCAATACAAATAGATCCTCTGCCATGAATCACACCAACATTGTTATCTCCAAATCTTACAACCCCATCGTCATATTTCTCTAGACTTACAAATTTTCTTTCATCACCATTCATATGATGTGAGCATCAACTGTCAATAACCCACTCATCCTTTTCTTCAATTCAGGCTACAAGAGCTTTCTCAAGTTTAGCAGATTCAGTAGCCACCAGACCATTTTCCTTGATAGCAATGAAAACCAATTCATCTTCATTTCCATTTTCTTTATCACATTCTTCATCAGTCACACCTTCTTTAGCATAATAGCATTTCTTTTGAAATATAGATTTGTTAGGCTTAGACCTAGGAACTCTTTCAGGACACCTTGAAGCAAAATGACCTATTTTACTACAAGAGAAACATTTAATAGGAAACTTTCCTTTACACTTACCTTGTCCTTTGCCTTTTCTTCACAATTAGTGCTTCCAGCTCTTCTACCTCTCTTTCATCTTCAAGTTGTTTCATCTTTTCCTCATACATAAATGTATTTCTAGAACTCTCTCCTGGATCATATATTTTCTTGTTTCTTCTGGATACATAGGCCTTAAATGTAGATTCAGTCTTGGGGGTAGAATCACCAAATTCACTCAACTCAAAGGCAGAAAGTTTAGCAATCAGCATATCTCTTGTCACATTTGTTACTGTTTTGAGCTCTTTAATAGCATGAGCCTTTGATTTGTAAGAGGGAGGAAATGATCTGAGAACTTTAGCTAAAATTTCTTGTTCATCCAAGGTACCACCGACACATCTAATACCCATCACAAGTTCATTTACTCTTTGCATAAAAGAAGAAATATTTTCATCTTCACCCATCTTCAAAGTTTCATACTTGCCTTTCAAACTTGTTAGTTTAGCAACCTTCAGAAGTGCATCTCCTTCATACAAAGTCTCTCGCTTCATTTCCCAAGTGTCTCTCATGGGTTTGTGTTCCACGGTCCATCCGTTTTTCATTTAGGAGATCGTCGACGCTCAACAAAGCTTCAATAGCCTAATCATTATCTACGCCTCTTTAATCTCATAGAATTAAAAGGAGAACATTAGAGGAATAACATATTTGTTCTTTGTAATCTTCTAGAAGGGTTAACCAATACACCTCAAATGACACTCCATTCTGGCTTTCAACATAGAGTATTTTTTTCCATTGAATCTAGGACTGTCCTTCTTCTTATGATGCCATCTCGGATCACCTCAATCTTTTTAAGAGCTTCTTAGGAGGAACCTGATCGATACCAATTGTTGGAAAAACAGAGATAAACAAGCGAGAGGGGTGAATCATTGTCATAGATATTTAAACTTTTCAAACTTAACTTGATCTCAGTCGATGAATGAACATATCCAAGCTACGAAAAATCAGCTTTTCGAGCTTACATGGAACGCCAAGATTTTAGGTGAGCAGCACGTTGGGGAAAAACCATGGTGGATGTGGGTCCACAATATTATGCGCTGTTAAAGTATAATGAAGAATATGGTAGGTGTCATGCGTTAGGGGGTTTCCTGGAGCTCATTTGCTCCGGAAATAAAGAGACTCTTATGAAACACTATCACTAATAATTTAGGTCGTCCGCCAGGTATAGGCGAAAAATAGCTTCTATAAAGCGATTATCGTTTCGGTTAAACGCAAAGCAACTCCTTCACCGCCATCAAACTTTCTACTGCTACAATCAAATGATGAATCATATTCCGCACCGCTTTACTCTTTCTCACGGCACTTCTTTTGCTTCCCATATATTTTCGCTCTTCCCTTTCTATATATGCGCAGCATGGATTAAAATATAGCACCGTTTGAAATGAAAATAAAATATAAGAAACTTATATACCACCGATGTATACATTTAATTTATAAGTAAATTTTCAATGTGAAGAAAACACCATCGGCCACAACATAATGAAGACTTAAAACAATATCCTTGAGTGCACCAAACATTCAAATTTTAATCTCCAAGGATCCACAACACATTATAACCATCATGTCGGCCAAGAATATAAAAAACCAAACACACAAGAGAAAAATCACCAACCATGAGCACATCGATCAACGTGGACATGCAACAAAGATAGAGGATGATCTAGAAACATCCACAAGCATCATGAATCATCAGAGAAGCATCTGAAACAACTGAAATTACTAGAATCACATCAACTTCAATTAGGAACACTAACTAAAGCCACAAAAAAACTGTCAAAACACAATTGTTCATAACATGATTAAATCTTCACGTGGACCTCTAAAACTTTTGGTGGATAAACTAGATATACTCAACAATAAACCCTTTAGTCCACAACGACTTATCATCAACGTAATGAGAAAGACACCTTCATGACCTTCATTGTTCTTCTGTTAACCTACAACTTTTTCTTCAACAATTTTCTCAATATCCTCAACATATACAACCTATAATACATCAATGCTAATAGTGTTGACATCAATGAAAACCACATATCAGCAACAAAACCACAACATCCAACACTTCATGATGGAAGGATACTCTTCCACCATGGCATCCCTCCATACTTGGTGTTTGGATGCCTCCTAAAAGCTAGAAGGTTCCACTTTAATTAATTCACTCATAAGCACCACATACTCAGAATAATGTCTGTGAGCCTTTCTCTATCTGATTGAATCTTGTGGATCACCAACATATTCCTTGACCTCTCTTAGTGTCTGCTCAGCTACCTAGTTTCTCCTTTTCTCAATACTAGGAATCTAAGGCTGAGGAATTATTTGTTGCTCCTTTTGATCAACTTGCTCGGCCTGCTTGCTTTGCTCTCTAGGTTGTGTGACTAAAGTTTGAGGAATTTGTTCTGCCTCAACTATGGGTGATTACATCTCCTCATTCATCAAGTTGCTAGACTTCTAACGAGCTCTCTCTTAAACTTGACATCTTTGCGAAAAAATACTTTCCTGAGGGTAGGAATGTAAACTTGATATGCCTTAGAAGTTTCGCTATAACCAACAAGGATACCCTTCTCTGTAGTTGGTTCCAACTTGGTTCTCTTCTCCATAGGAATATGACAATACACAAGGCATCCAAAGATGTGAATGTGCTCCAAATCTGGTTTCTTACCAGTGAATGGCTCTTCTAGAGTCAACTTTCCCAACACTTTGTGTGGGCTCTTATTCTACAAATACACAATTATATTGCAAGCTTCTACCCATAAGAACCAAGGCATAGCCTGATCATGACACATGGCCTTGGCTGCTCCAACTATAGCCCTATTTTTCCATTCAATAACTCCATTCTGCTAAGGATTGTATGGAACTATCAACTCTTTCTTGATACCTTTCTGAGCACAAAAATATTTGAAGGAATTCGAGGTATACTCGCCTCCATTATTAGACCTCAATATCTTGATTTTCCTCCCTATTTGGTTCTCCATGAGAGTCTTAAACTCTTTGAACCTACTAAAGACCTTATCTTTATTCTTCAAAAAACATATCCACATCTTCTTAGAGAAATCATCAATGAAAGTAACATAATACTTGTACCCATTCAAGGATATTGTTGTCATGGGACCACACACATCTGAGTGTATGAGATCCAAAATACCTTTGTATCTAGTGTCACTTCTTGGAAAACTGGTCTTGGCATATTTCCCAAGAGTGCAACCCTTGCACACCTCATGATTATTTGTTTTCATCTTAGAAAACCCTATCACTATTTCCTTCAGAATGTTAAGTGCTCCATGGTGAAGATGAGCCATCCTCTTGTGCCATAATTATCCGAACCCTCTACAACTACTTACCAACGCATGTGTTGGCTCAAACTATAACCAAAACAAGCTTCCATGCCTGACTCCAATCACGTTTGCAACCTTGGAATCCTTGAGATATATATAGAATTTACCTCTCTCAAAGGTCACGATGTAACCCTTGTCCTCCAAAGTAGAAACAAAGATTAAATTCTTTGTCATGCTAGGGACATACAACACATCCTCCACCAACAAAGTTTTTCTAAACTCCCTCTGAAACTTGATGGTGCCAACACCAGTTGTATGGTACTTTTCATTGTCTCCCAGCTCAATATAGAAATCCAACTTCTTCTCCTCCAGCTTGGTGAAACATTCTCTGACTCCCGTCATGTGGCAAGAAGCCCCATTGTCAATATACCATACCCTATTCATAATTGAACTAGAGAGACATGCAATGAGTGAAAACTCATTCTCAAATCATGTTGCAAACTCATCCATCTCTATTGTAGCAGCAACTTGCTTCTTCTTCTTGTCCTTATTTTTCTTATTCGAACATTGACTGACATAGCAACGAACTGATGGTAGAAAAAATACTTTATATTTCTTAGATATTTCTTCTTCCCATTCTTGGAAGAAGAACCTTTTGTTTTCCTTTTATTGGACTTCTAATTTCCCTTGCTTGCAACAGAAATATTTTCTTCATCTTGAACTTTCTTTGTCTAATCTCCTCAATGGACACTTTCACGAATCTCCTCCTGAACAAAATGCCTCGCCCAGTCGGGTAGGCGATCTCTACCAACAACACACTTGACAAACACTTTCCAATGATTCAAAAAACCATTCAAGACTATTGACACCAGCTTATCATCAACAATCATCTCTCCAACAATAGCCAACTCGTCACTAAACTGTGTCACCATTGACAAGTAAGAGGTCATGCTCTCACCCTTGGACATCTTGGTGTTATAAAATTTATCCTTGAGCATCATCTTATGACTCTGATAGTCACTTTGATAAAGTTTTGTGAGCATATCCCACATCTCCTTAGTGGTGTATTTCCTAGATATATGAGGAATCAAATGATCTCTTACCCAATCAAGAATAATCCTCTGAGCCTTGGCCTCCTTGACTTCATGCGAGTCTAGGGCATAGGATCATTTGTTGGTGGTGTCACCTTTGTACTAGCATAGATCCACAACCCGTTCTCCTTGAGAACAAATGTAATACAAAATTTCCACTATAATAAGTTAGACACACCCTAACGCCTGTCCTCATATCGAACACTAGTTGCCATAGTCACAAAAGAAACTAGAGACAAAATTCTATTTTTTTAAAAAAATCTACATCACAATTCTTGGCTTCGTATTCAAGGTTTAGTGATCTGATACCATGTTAATTTCTTATAACCTAGCTACAAATTAATTGCTCAATAAAATTCACAAAATAGAACCAAAACAATTTATCTATATGATTTATAACAATTAATACCTTTGGTTACCAACTACTAATAACATTGGAAGCAAAAATAACGAAGCCAATCATAGATGCAAAATAACATAGATATACCCAAGAAACCTAGTGTGGGGAAGAACTTGCAAATTTTATTTTCCTTTACATTTATTTATTATCATACACTACCCTAGGGTCTTGTATTCCTTGATGGTTGGAATTTCACTCCTGTAGTTGAGGAAGAGGACTATATGATGTCCACTAGGTGGTGTGCAAAAATACATGGAGTTGTATGATGGTGCACAACAACAAAGTGAATCGTTCACTAAAATTCCTAAATACTTATATTTTTACAAATCTTGTCTTCAATTTGCTACAAGAAAATATGTAATACAAATATTTCTAAAATTTTATTGATAGTATTGTTATATTACAGATTTATATAGACAATGAAAATACCACCTTAACATTTTCAGTTACATATATTTTTCTATCGGTGTACCCCTTGAACCTCTTCCTAGTGCAAGTGCTAGTTGTAGCATGATAAAAACCATTACAGAGTTTGAAACACTTAATTTTGAGGAATTTAACCAAATTTGTTGATCCCAAGGTTAAAATATATCAAATATAGGCAATGCACGATCATCTCCATTTGCTTTAGGATTTACATCAAAGTGGTCACAAATGTTTAAAAGTAGCACACAAGCATGTTGATAGGTATTTGTAATGGATGTATTATGTGAATAAATATTTTTTTTAAGAAATAAAGTTTCATAATTATTGATTATATTTCAAATTAGAGGTGCTAATTGTAATCTAATCAAATGAAAATTTATCTTTAATCAATTTAAGTTCAATTCAAGGTCAATTTTTTATATTTTCTATTTCAATCATACTCTTGTGTTTGAAATTTGATGACATGACATGTGAACTCAGATCTAAGAATGCAAATATGTCACGATTAATTTAATTCACATGTTTACAAACGTAAGAAACTAAAATCTAGTGTTTGATGTGTCCTATGACAACATACAATCTCAAAGGTATATTAAATTATGTCTATCAAGAGCCTTACATCTACAATATTAAATATTTGGCATCTTGTAAATTCCCAAAACTGCATGAGCCAACATGGTAGTCCAATGATGACTTGATGATCCAACTCACAACCCATGTGGCATGAAATACACTTCTCATTTTCTTAACACTTGATAGTAGTCTTTCATAACTCCTTTTCCACATTTCTCAACCTCTAGTTTTTCTTTGAAACTATTAGGACTCAATTGAAGGCTCACCTTGATGACCTAGTTTAAGTTGTAGTCACTCAAGAGACCTAGTTTAAATTGTAGGGCCGCTTGGGCAGCCTACATTAACAAAAGGGGCAACCCAAACCCTTAAAATGGCTAAACTTGTCATATTCAGAGGATGTGTGATTGCTTTAGTTTTTTATTTTTCTCCACCATTTTCATTTCTAATTGTGAGTTGATTCTAGTCTTGATTGAACCTTAACTTCTTTTGATTGATTCTCCTCTCCACTCAAAATCATCTCTATAGTTGTCTCCCAATTGCCTCCCCTTAATTTTGAAGCTTCCTACCTTAGGTAATCCCTCTTGCCATTGGCATTCATGAGGTTGTTGATTTTGTATTATTTTATTTAACAAACCCCATAACATATTCATGCTTAGTATAGGACATAAGTGCCTTTTCCTAACTTTCTACGTAGAGTTTTTTCATTTTGCATTCTTTACTTTAGTAACCCCCACATCATATCCATTTTTAGTATATGATATAATTTACTTTCCCTAGCTTTCCAGAGGGAGGTATTTTATTTTGTATTTGTATCTAGATCTTTGCAATAAGCTCGTATTCCTTTTCCTCTCTCTTACAATGAGGATTTTGAATAATTTTTAGAAGAATAAGCTATCCTTACAATTGTAGTCCCCATGGTGTTCTCATGCTCTACACAAGACTCACGTGCCTATCTCTAGTTTTTACATAGAAGATTAAAATCTTCTCTCAATCATCCAAATAGTTTCTTAGTTTCCCCTAATCTAGTTTTCCTTGTATCCCACTATCATTAAGAAAGATCACCCTATTGTTACAAAAGCAGTTATAGATGACTATATTCCTAGGGAAATACACTACCAAAGCAAGGCTTATTCAAAGATTCTTTCAACCTTCTAAATTTCATAGTTTCTTTTGTTTTAAGTTAGATTCATTTTAATAAGAGTTGAAATTAAGCACTAATAAAAAAAAAATTGAATTTCCCTAAGGATATCAATACATCATTATTATTCCTTATACTACTTTTTTTACTACTTTCATAGATTAGGAAAAAATGATTTTACAATAAGATTGAATTGGATTTATTTCAATTCACGTTCTTAGAAAAGAGCTCAATCCTAACACGAGGAACCTATTGAAAAATATTTCAATTCTATCATGAGAAAAAAAAATCCAAACTATCACATTCCAAAACCAAATAAATAAAATTATTTTATTATTTAATACTTAAAAATTATCATTTAGTTGCAATTAAAAAATATAAGAAAGGGTTTCTTTTGCGAGTAGTTTAATTATATAACATTTGATTTCTAAAAAAAAAAAAATCAATTAGATTTACTTTTTCATATAATCTAGTTCATTTAAAAGATTTTTTGAAACACCACAAAAATGGAAAATAAAGAAGATATAAGCTCTTGGTAGCATTATGAAGCACCAACAAAGTCAAGAAAATTAAATAAGTCGACTAGCTCAATGGTCAAATAAACAAATGCAAAGGTCAAATGACCCAACAAAGTTACACTTGTTTTAATATCCCTTTCTTGGAATTTTGTGTTTGATGTGTATAATAATAAAGTAAATAAGGTGTTGAATGACATAAGAGAGATCTTACAAATCATATAAGGATCCATTAAAGACCAAGCTCAAGAGAAAGAAAATGTCCTAAGGGAAGAGTAAATTATGCAAGGTAACCCATGACTTTAGAAGATTTGATAGAGTTAGAAGAATGAAGTCTAAAAACTTTTAACTCTTTGCCAAAAATTATCTAAATAGAATTAGAGCTAGTGATCCTCTTGGACATTTAAGAATAGTAACCATAATATCACTTAAATGTTTTGTCGCATTGGTTTGATTTTGCTTTTTTTCCTTCACTTTTTTCTCCTTGGCTTGCTTTCACCTTCGAAATCTTGACGCTCCTGGAAAACCTTGAAAATTTGACTAAGTGTTTATTTGTAGGTTTTGCCTTGCGAGAACCCCTTTGCAGGATTCCACAAGGAAGATGTGGTCTCTAGTTTTCCATTGCGGGTTTTGCTTTGTGCATCACCACCTGCGGAATTCGACAGTGGTGGCATCATTAGCATTGTCCTCTACAACTTGACACCCCCATGGCAATGGCTTTTGTAGTCACATTTCCTGCACTACTTTGGCACCTGTAGTTGACTGTCCTACATGAGGTTGGCTTGTGCATTTGGCATTTTCAAACTAAATTGGCTTTTGACCTGTGAGTTTTCGTAATTAGGGTTTTTATGCATTTTTTGAGGCATTCTTCACATTTATGACTACACTAATGGTAGGCTACTTATAAATATGGGGTCTATATAGTTCATTTTCACCTTGCTTGTTTAAGAAGTTTTTGCTTGGGTGCTCTTCTGCGAATCTGTGATTGAAGGTTTGCTCATTGCTACTGATTTCCTCGCACCTTACCACGTCCAGGTACATATTTATCTTCACAAACCCTAAAAAATTTTGTTTCTTGAGTATGGATTTTTGGTTGATTGAGCTCATGTTTCCCTCTATAATCAATTCCATAGTTTGTGAAATGTTTGTGATCATTTTATAAACCTGCGAAGTATTTCTAAGGAAATCACACCCTAGTTTGAGAGATCTATTTTCCCATGGGGATCCCTTCGCAAGATTCTATCTATTCTATCTCAACTTTGCCTACACTATGGCTAGGCCAAAGGTCGCGCTTTCACATCACCTTATCTCGTGTATCCCAAGATATTGCTAAAGTCTTCACAGGATTTATATCGCAGGGATCCATCACCTTTGTGCCACAACACCTAGCATTACCATTCTCTCGCTTCCACACTGCCATTTCCCACAAAGCATTGAGTCAAACGATTAGATGCTTAAGTGTTAAACTTTGATAGTAGTTGAAAAGACTTGTGAACCTTTGAACCCACCTTGTGGAAAACCCTTTGTGGGTTCTTGTGGGCAATGTGCCAAAACCCTAAGCATGAGTGTTTAAGGCATTTGAAGTTCATTTTCTTGTGTTAGGTATGGGTTGAGGTAATTTTTCTAAGTATTGAGAGTTTAAAATGAATGCACCTTTGGAGGCTTAGAAACCTTAAATTTCAATCATGAAAATGTTCATGTGGGAATCCTCCAGTTGGACTCCATCCAATAGATGCCAAATGTTATGGCGTGGAATCCTCTGGCTTCCACACTGATGACATCCACAAATTATTTTTCTATAAAAATCCAAAAGGGTAAAATCGTTAAACATCAAGCACCAATACTTCAAAAATATATTTCCCCACATGCTCAAATAAGATGAATCCAAAATGATCTGGTGTTGGAACCATGTAGAAAAATTGATGCAAGATGTCATCTATGAATTTCCAATGCAATAGCGTCGATTCATTTGGCTTCCACAATCCTTTGGCCTACAAACCGTCATATTTCACAACTTCCTAGCCCACAAAAGGCTGAAGCATTGCTCCAACCCATATTGACTTAAAACCCACAAACTGTTAGGAATTGCTCCAATTTGCTAAATTTAATGATTTTTCTCTGACATTGAGTGCTTTATGATGATTTGATCATAATGATGCATATTTTGATCGTAGTAACCACTTTTCATTGCTTTATCAACATTACTCATTACACATTTTGTAGGTTATATGGAAAATTTTTGAAAAGTTAAGAAAAGTTGAGAAAGTAGAAAAGCCAACCAAAATGAAGTACGAATTTCATTATGTCGAAGTGACATATAAGATCATGTCCACATGGGACAAGATATCCAACACGAACCTTGAGCATATAAACATTGATGAATTCAAAGAATGCACCCTCACCACTTTAAAGACCGATTGTTGAAATTACACCCTACTAAACATGATGTTCAACATTCTAATGACACAATGGAAATGACCTCAAAGTGTGGGACCTTTGCGCATATGAGGTTGAGTCTTCAGAGAAGGCCGACTTCCTCTTTCTATCCAAGTGCAATGTTTTGGTCCAACCCAACTCACATGAAAACATACCACTATCCTACTCTAACATCTCACAGGGGAAAAGGGGTAGAAGGAATGCATGAAAGGAAAATGGGAGGTGGTACACCAAGATAGAAGAGTGTTTCTTCTTGACCAAGACTACTTAGTACATTGAAGAAGAGGATCAAAAAACTCATTCAGTTCTCTATTTGGTCTATTCTAGAGGTATACATGGAGGTTAGGGTTTGATAGGGTGCAGGAAGGAAAGAAAGATTCTCAAACAAAAATTGTAAACAATTTAACTCAACATATATGCATGAAAAAAGACAAACAAACACTTAGATATGTAGGTAATGAACTTACGCAAACATAAACAAAGCAAGAAGAGGCAACAATGATCAACTTCATTAATGTAGAGGCATAGAGCCAATTTTTACAATTACAAAGTGAAAAATGCAAGTATTCCAAAGAAAAACCCCAAAGGAGCTAGAGGAAGAACCCTTAGAAGGAATACAATTCTTGACTTTATAGATCAGGCATAACTTGGGACCACAAATTGAACCCTAACCTTAACTAGGGTTAGCAAGGAAGTTCTGTGTGTGAAAGGATGGAGTCATTATGTAGAAATCACAATTGAGACATGGATCCATTAGAGAGGTCAACAATGAGCAATAAATGAGCATGGGAACCCATAAAATCCACTTGCAAAAGTCAGGGGAGCAATAAATGTCATCCTTGAAGTCCAAAAATTGAAACAGGTCACTCAGAAGGGTGGCTTGAGCACTAATGGTGCAGCCTAGAAAACACATCAAAATTTGCAAAATGATGGGGCATTAGGTCTGAAAGAGAACCTTTGAAAAGCATTAAATGGTCTGGATCCGTGAAAAGAGCACCTTCATTAGGGATCAAGGCACTGGGCCTACTTCATGCTTTATGCTTCAAATTGGCATTAGATTGTCAAGGATTGGGCTTCAGGCGTACCACTTACTACATGCTAGAAGAAGGAAGAAGGAAGAAAGAAGCAAGAGTGAACCGTGAAGTTTGAAATGGTCACCCATGTCGGGCATCAGAGAGAAGAGTTACCTCTTACCAAAGAAAGGTAAGAGGTAAAGAATAAGGTTGAAGATCGAAGTTTGAAAACTTGTCACTTAGTCAAATTTTTGAAGGAAGGAGTGAAAGTGAGAAGGAAGAAAGGTGAAAGATGAAAGTCTGATGCCCAAAAGCCATAGATGAGATTTCAAGGATTGGGGGTCAGGAGGAAGGCTTAACGCCTAGGATGAAGAGATGATAGGAGAAAGAAGGAAAGTTTATCCACAAAGTCCAAAAAGACAAAAATAGGAAAATCCAGTTGGGAAAATGTGTCTCAACCTTGCAATTACATAAGGTATTGTTGATACATTAGCAATAGGGGTGTGGGTGTGTTTTCAAATATTTTATTAATGTAAATCTAGATTGTTCATCATTAGGTCTCAAATCTGACGATCGACATTTGACTAGTTTGACTTGCCCTATAAGGAAACCCTATTTTTTGAGGGCATTGTATTACGACTGTGGATTGTGATGTATTCTAAGAGTTTGATAGTGGTCATGTTGCCTTTGGATCTCTGGTTGGTGATTCTCCTGTGAGAAGCTTGCTCTTCAAGTATATTGTAATATTTTTTATTTCTAAATAATATATTAGGTGGCTTTTGGAATGTGGGGTTTTTCTCCCAAAAGGGTTTTTCCCACATAAATCACTTTGTTGTGGTATGCATGATATTTATGTTTATTTTTGTTTAAGTCTTTGTTACTGTTAAAGATCTGTAAATTGTTTGCATTATTCTCCTCTCAAGATTAGTATAGGAAGTTGTTTTGTTAACTTAGCTTCCATAGAAATCCTAAAGGATCTTGATTGAGCTTCGGAGGTTAGATGGTAGGCTTACACCTTATAAGGAGAAAGTGGTAAGGCTGAAGTTCAACACCCAAAGTTTGATAGAAAAAAGGGGAGAATATGGAAGAGGCAAGAGGGAAACCTGACCCTCGAAGTTCAACTAATCAAGACTTAGACAAATCTTGAAAAGCATCTTCGAGACTTTGGTGATCAAAAGTAACGCTTATGCCTTACCAAAAGGAAGTGATAAGGGTTGAAGGATAAGTCCAAAGTTCAAACCCGAAACATTTGGGGAAAAATCGAAGGTAGAGAAGGAGCAGGAGCAATGGAGAAAGACTGCGAGTAGAGAAGTAAGTGAAAGCATGAAAACTTAGGACAACCAATTTTAAGAACCTCCTCAAGTAAAATTCATGCCAGATGGACCATGTAGGATCTCTTAGATTGGTTATCAATGATGGGTCATGAAAGGGTTGTTGGATGTTGTGGTTTTGTTGCTGATATGTGGTTGTCATTGATGTCAACACTATTAGCATAAATTCATTTGAAGTTGTATATGTCGAGGATATTGAGAAAATTGTAAAGAAATGAGTTGTAGGTTGTTAGTGGTGAACTGAAGTTCAATATGTCGGTATGTTTTGTACGTTGATAATCAGAGGTTGTGGACTAAAGGGTTTGTTGCTAAGTGTATCTAGTTTATCCACGTCAAGTTTCAGAGATCCACATAAAGATTTGATTGAGTTATGAAGATTTTCATTCTGACAGTTTTTTTGTTTCTTCAGTTGGTGTTCCTGATTGAAGATGAGGCTATTTTAGTTAGTTCAGTTGTTGTGGATGCTTCTCTTGTGATTCCTGATGCTTGTGGATGTTTCTAGATCGTGCTATATCTTTGTTGCACGTCCTCATTGATCATTGTGCTCGTGATCTGATATTTTCTCTTGCGTGTTCATATTTTTCTTGTTCTTGGTTGACATGGTGTTGAAGTGTGTTGTGGATCTTCGAGGAGAAATTAATTTTAGTGTTTTCATGTTGAAGATGTTTATTTGGGTCCTCACTAAGTTGTGACCAACCTTGGTTGATTCGCATTGATAATCTTTAATGTTTTGGGCCAATAGTTATATTCATTTTATTATTTCTTTGTAGTCGACTTGTAGCGATGAAATTTCTTTCTACAGATATATAAGAGCGATTGTTTATTCGAATTTAAGTGTGGAAAAGGGATTTTTGAATGTGTGTGTGCATGAATAATGTTCTAAATCATTTGAAGGAAGAACATAGTGTGAAGAAGAGTGAAGTATTTTTTATGTGCTTAATCGGAACCTAATTAGCATTAGCAGATGTTATTTTTCTCGCCTGTAAAATCCGTATGGATTTAATCAATCTCTTTGTAAAGACAAAGGTGTCTTCCTTTGTAATT
>VDFB02358134.1:144169981-144209402 GCA_007258455.2 Sequoia sempervirens
GCATCTCGTCCAAGACCCTCCTCCAGTAGGGGATCCCATGCTCACCGGTGTGTGTAAACGACACACTGCCTCTGTATTGCCACACAAGGGGATCATCTGACATTGTCAGAACTAAAATGATGTGCGGCCGAAGCACAACAATGTGCTTCCATGCCTAAACATGAAGAAGGGTCACCCCTACTCCAAGTTCTATTCCATCCATGTACAGGTACTCGTAGAGGTCTCTGTATAAAGAAGCTAAAAGAACCAACTCCTAGGAAAAATGAACCAGCCTATTTCAAACCATCCACTCCTAGCAATATCCCCAGCTAGGACTGAAGTATTGGCCTCACCTATCAGGGGCAACGAGACCTGAGATGATGGATGCAATCACCCAGTAGTAGGGAGGTTCTAGGATCTTGTGCTGCTCAAGCTCTATCTGCCCCTCGCAAAAGAAAATCTCATCTGTGGCGAGGACTCTATGGCAGGCCTCGTGCCCCTCGTCCATGTCAAAAATCATCCAGCTACCGTGAATCGACAATCTCAAAATACACCAAACGTCCTCTAAGGTGACGGTGGCCTTGCCAGTGGGATGGCCTTGCCAGTGGGAAGATGAAACGAAGACGTCTCACTGTGCCATCTCTTGGCTAGCGCTGACAGCATCCCTAGGTGAGTGTGAATGGGTGTTGCATATGCAAACTACCATAACCCCGCAATCCGAAGTCGATCCTGGTCCCTGTCGCTTAGGTCCCGTAAATAGCCAGCTAGATCCCACGACCTGTACTCCCGAAAGTAGAGCTCCCTCGCTGCGTCCTGCATCAAGGAAGGTCACCATGTTAAAAATTTTGAAAAAATTCTTTGCCAAGCATTCAAAAAAACCTTTCCAGTGGTGCAACCCGTGAAGGTGTCATAAACTCCAATGCCAGGGCTTAAAAGAGAAAAATCACACCGCCGCAATGCACTTTCTCATCCAGCGGTGCACTTTGGGAAAAATTGAGACCGACGCGTCACACTTTTCAAATCCCCCCGCCAGCCCTAGGCTCAGCATTAGAGTTTTCAAACTCCAAACTACGCCACTGCGGCGCAGTTTGATTTCCAAGCGGCGCTATATAGCGCCACTACAGACTGACCAACCTTTAAAAGCAATAAATGAAAAACGAAGCTCAAGTAAGGGTTACATACCGGTGCCCCGATACTAGGTGGCCGCTGGTACTTCCGAACTTGATCAAAAATGTGTAGGGGAAGTTGTCGTTGCGCCATATCATCAGGAGGTCAGAGCTCAAATCTCAAAGTTACTATTGGAAGTGTTTGAAAATGACTTGAAAGTGACCCCTCAGGCCCCTTTTAAGCCAAAAAAATTAGGGTTTTTTCACCCTCATTGGTCGTCCTGATAGGGTTTTGGACCCCCAGGCCTATTTTTGTCCAGTGGAGGCCTGTTTTACATTGTTTTATTGCGTTTAGACACGTTTTTGGCCTTTTGGAGCCTTTTCAGACCTTTCGGGCACCTTGTTCTCTTTTTTCACGAGATCACCCAAAAATTGAATTTTTTGTCCAATCTCTCGAGGGGGCACTATAATGGCATGTTTTCTCTCGCCAGGCAGTAGTGGGGCAAGATTTTTAAATAGAATTTTTTTTGGCTTTGATTAAGATCGTTTATTCTTTAAACCAACGCAACAAGTGCATTGCTTCAAAGAGGGGCAAAATGTAGACACATAAAATATACCAATTGGCATTATGTGTCTGATCCCGACTACTAACATCGTTTCATCCTAAATCATCCCTCGATCTAACCATTTAATCAAATCTCCTTATCTGATTAAGTTCATCAATATTCCTCCCTTAATTAAATAAACCAGTTGTTTAATCTGATCTAATTATCTCTATTTAATTAAATAATCAATTTTATTTGATTAAATCTCTAAAGTTTATCTATTAAATTAAATAAATTAAAACCCTATTTGATTTAATCTAACACCATCTCTTTTAATTAAATAAATCAAAATCCTTATTTAATTATTCTCTTATCATATTCCTCTCTTATTTGATTTAAATAAATCCATAAATTGGAGTCAAATAGGTCACATCATCTAATCTCTCATTAAATTAATTAACCCTTGATTAATTTAAATCGCTCATCATGTCCCATCCTCTAGATTTTGCAAGTTGCACATGAAAATAGATTTAATTCATTTATTAAATCTTCATTTTCCTCACAAGGCATCTTTTGGAATATTCTCCAAGTTTGAATTCAAAAATTCCAAGTCAACATGTACATCCAACAAAGCAATAACTTCATCTTACATGTCCTTTGCCTTGAGCCATGTGGCATTTATTGCATTTTCCCTTCCCTCTTAAAAGTCATTTCAACAAATTTGAAATTCAAAAATATGCATTTATTGGCACAATCCCCAAATCTTGCACATCCTCCATCCAATCATAGATTGACAAGTTGCATCTTGCCATTGGATGAATGTTAGTCCCACATTGCTCAAATATGGACATTCATCCATCTTGGCATTTTATAAATAAAGAGTTCATATCCTCAATCCATCATCCACAAATTATGCAAATTTATTATGCTAAAATATTTAGCCATTTCTATCCATCACCATTGAGTTCTTAGCTAGGTTTTTGCAGATTTTGGCTTGGAGCTCTCATCCTTCATCAACAAAGTGGAACAATCATCATCAATATATCAAGCTTGTATCTTAGGAGTTGGGAAAGGGCCAATTTTCATATCAAATTGGCACCAATTCCCCCATGGGATCATGTGTTTGCTATTCTAATTAGGATTGAATCTATATTTTCTTATTTTATTGTGTTCTTCATTGTTTTCTTTCCTTATTTTAAATTTGTAAATGGATTTCATGGGGAATCCTTTTTCATGCTTGCAATCTCTAACTTGAGGTGTTTATTCATTTTGTTTTGCAGGTATTTGGATTGGGGTTCGCATAGGTACTGCTGACAACAACTTGTATTTTAAGTTGGATCATGATAAAGAGTTGATTTTTGAAGTCTTTGTTGATGACATTATTTTTAGAGGTGATGATGATCTATGTATGAAGTTTGCTGATGAAATGAAAAGTGAATTTGAAATGAGTATGATTGGAGAGATGAATTTATTTTTGGGATTGCAAGTCACTTAGTTAGACAATGGGATTTTCATATCTCAGTCCAAATATGTGAGAGACTTGTTGAAGAAGTTTGGCATGGAAGACTCAAAGCCTGTTGGTACACCCATGGTAACCGAATGCAAGTTAACACAAAATGATTATTCTCTTAAGGAAAATCAAATAAGATACAGGTCAATGATTGGAGGATTGCTCTACTTAACTTAGATCGGACCAAACATCATGAATGTTGTGTATATGGTTGCTAGATATCAAGTTGATTTGAAAGAATCTCATGTGACTGTTGTAAAGATAATTTTTAGATACCTAAAAGGAACAGTTGATTTTGGGCTTTGGTATCCTAAAGATGATGATCTTACCTTGAGTGCCTATACTGATGCGGTTTGGGTAGGAGATGAAGATGACAGGAAAAGCACTAGTGGTGGTGCCTTCTTCCTAGGGAAGAAGTTGGTGCTTGGTTGAGTGAAAAATAAAATTTCATATCCCTATCTATTGTTGAGGTAGAGTATATTGTTGTTGCAAATAATTGTACTCAAGTGTTATGGATGAAACAAATGTTGAAAGATATCATAGTAGTATATGATAAGCCTATTTTCATATACTGTGTGAACTCAAGTGCAATAAACATATCAAAGAATTTGGTGCTACACTCTAAGACCAAGCATATATCAGGTTTCACCTCCTGAGGGAGAAAGTGAGTGAGAAAGAAGTCAGACTGGAGTATGTGCCTACCAAAGAATAGATTGCAAACATTTTCACCAAGCCGTTGCCAAAGGATACTTTTGAGTATCTCAGAGGGATGCTAGGGGTAATTACCCCTCCTAATAGTAACTAGAGATGCATTTACTTGCATCAATCCATGTGCTTCATAGCTATATTTTGATCCAGATTGATGTTTATGTGGCTGCTACTCAAGGGGAGTAGTCAGATGTGTAGATATGTGGTTCAAAGCTTGTATGTGGAAAGATAATGCTTATCTTTGCCATTGATGTCAAAGGGGGAGAAGAGCAATGTGAAAAACAACATTAGGAGAAGAGTCAGAATCTAAGGGGGAGTAAGTGTTGATTGAGAGTTGTGTTGATGGTGTTTTTCACATCATGTGTTTCCATCAATTCCAAAGGGGGAGATTATTGGATGTTGTAGTTGTGTTGCTGATATGTGGTTGTCATTGATGTCAACACTATTAACATTGATGTATTGTAGGTTGTATATGTCGAGGATATTGAGAAAATTGTTAAAGAAAGAGTTGTAGGTTGATAGTGGAACAGTGAAGGTCATGAAGGTGTCCTGCTCAATACATTGATGATCAATCATTGTGGACTAAAGGGTTTATTGTTGAGTATATCTAGTTTATCTACCAAATGTTCCAGAGGTCCGCGTGAAGATTTAATCATGCTATGAACAGTTGTGTTCTGATAGTTTTTTGTGGCTTCAGTTAGTGTTCTTGATTGAAGTTGATGCGATTCTAGTAATTTCAGTTGTTTTGGATGCTTCTCTAATGATTTGTGATGCTTGTGGATGTTTCTAGATCATGATTTATCTTTTTTGCACGTCTGCGTTGATCGGTGTGCTCGTGGTCGGTTATTTTTCTCTTGTGTGTTCAGGTTTTTATTTTCTTGGATGACATGATGGTTGTCACGTGTTGTGGATCCTTGGAGATTAAAACTTGAATGTTTGGCATCCTTGAGGATATTTTTTTAAGTCATCATTATGTTGTGGCCGACGATGTTTTATTCACATTGAAAATTTACTTGTAAATTTGGGCCGACATTGTGTATATGTTTTATATTTTATTTTGGCTAACGAAGTTGTTGATGTAATTCCATGTTGTGGATTTATAAGAGTAGTTTTTTGTGTGAAGTTATGTAGCGAAGAAGTGCCTGAGAAAGAGCGAGTGTACAAACAGTGATCTAATCATTCAATTGCAGAGTAGAGTGTGAAGAAGTTTGAGCGAAGTGTGAAGGAGTGTTTCTGTGCTTAACCAGAATTGTAATCAGGATTTTGTAGAAGCTATTTTCTCAGTTCATACCCTGCAGATCTAATCGAAATTGTTGTAAGATAGTGTGTATTCTTTGGGAAGAGATCCCTCTTGTATTTGAGCAGTGAGCTCTAGGCAGTGTGCCTGAATGCATGTGCATTCCCATTATTCTTCATTATACTTTTAACAGGGTATAATATTGTGATCTGACATCCACTATGGTTTTTCCCCTAATAGGGTTTCCATGAAAAAAAAAATCTCGGTGTTCTCTGTGTTTCTGATGTATTGATTGTCAGTGGTGTATTGTTCATTCATCAGATCTGAGATCAAGTTAAGTTTGAAAAGTTTAAATATTTTGTGACAACTGATTCACCCCCCCTCTCAATTGTCTGTCCTTGTTTTGCCAACATGAAGAATGTGTGGGAGGTAGTACCATGGCCAAAAGGTAAGTTTTTGGTGGGCTCGAGATGGTTGTATAAGATTAAGCATGTTGTAGATGGTAGTGTGGAAAAGTTCAAAGCTCAGTTTTTGGCTAAGGGGTTTTCTCAGAAAGAAGGGATCTACTATGACAAGAGTTTTTCTCTAGTAGCTAGGTACTCATACATAAGAGCTATCATTTCTGTAGTGGTATAGATGGGTTAGAGGATTCACCTGATGGATGGAAAGACAACTTTCCTCAATGGAGTGATTGAGTAAGAATTTACATAGAACATCCAGAAGGATTTGAAGCACATGGGAGGGCTTCTCATGTATGCAGGTTGAAAAGAGCACTGTATGGGCTCAAGCAAACTCCCAAGGTGTGGTATTCACATATTAAAATTTAATTTCATAGTGTGGGATTCATCAAGAGTGAGGTAGATTTGAACCTGTACTATGCTTAGGTGAAGGGTGAACTTCTCATATTAGTGTTGTATGTTGATGACATGTTTCTCATAGGGTCATAGGAACTCATAGCACACTGCAAGCAGGATCTTGCAGGAGAGTTTGAGATGAAGGATTTGGGGTTGATGCACTAATTTTTGGGATTGGAGTTGTGGTAGACAGAGGGAGAGATATTCCTTAGACAAGGGAAGTATTTAATTGATATCCTGAAGCGATCCAAGATGGAGAACTATAAGCCCATATCCATGCCACTTGTGACTAATTGGAAGAAGATTGATGCTTCCAAATCAAAGGAAGTGGACTCAAATTTATATAGACAGTTGATAGGCTATCTTATGTATCTTGTCAACACCAGGCCAGACATATTTTTTGCAATGAACTCACTCAGTTAGTTTATCTTGGAACCTAAATGAGTGCACTGGATACCTGCAAAGAATGTTTTGAGATATCTCTGAAGTATAGTTGATTATGGGTTAAAGTATGTTCAATGGGATGGAGTGAAGCTTGAGGAGTTCACCAATGCAGATTGGGCAAGTAGTACAACTAATCGAAAGAGCAATTCAGGTTGTAGTTTTAGTTTGGGATTAGAAGCAGTCTCTTGGTAAGCAAGAAACAAAATTTAGTTGCACTGAGAGTTTTGTAGAGGCTGAGCATATGGTAGCTAGTATGGCTACATGTGAGGCTATTTGGCTTCAAAAACTTCTAGCTAGGCTCTTTGATCAGGAGCTAGTTCCTATAGTCATTTACTGTAATAATCAGAGTTGTATCAAACTCTTTGAGAATCCAGTGTTTTATGACAAATCAAAGCACATTGAGATCATGTACCACTTCATCAGAGATTGTGTGGAGAAGGGCACAATGAAGCTCCAATACATTCCTATGGACGAACAAATAGAAAATATTCTAACCAAGGCCTTGATGAGGAGTAAGTTTGTATTCTTCATGGATAAGTTGGGTGTTGTGCAAAACACCTTCCTTGCTATGAGGGAGTGTTGATTTTCTATAGCTCAAAAGGTGGAGTGTGGAGTCGCTTAAAGGCAACTCAAGTTGGATATTTAATAACATGATTTATTTTCATTAATAGAATTTTTCCGGACAGATAACTGGAGTTGTGAGGTTGAGATAAGACCAAGAGCGATTTTATGTGTGATTTAGGCCGAGTTATGTGAGGAAAGTTTCTTTTCTCTTGCACGTTGATGTAAATCAGCAGGGCTATATATGTATCATCGTTGTAGCAAACTAGTATTATATTTTGGTAAGGAAATTTTGTTGTTAGGATGAGTAGAAGATCCAACATTTTTAGGTTTTCCCCCATATTGGGGTTTCCTAGGTAATTCTATGTTATTGTGTATATGTGATTTGCTTCTTGTTATTTTTTGCTTCTGTTGTTATTAGTTGTTAATTAACCCAATGTATTAATTGTTATAAATTAGATAGATAAAAAAAATATTTTATTCTATGAATTTTATTGGGAAATTAATCTGTAGTTGGGTTATAAGAAATTAATAGTAGGAGATGGGAAGGCGAAGCACTTTTAGGAAAGAATATCTAAGGACTTCGATTAAAACTTTTGACCAGAAATAAACACAAAAAAAATGATCTGACCACGTACAGATTCAAAAAAAACAAAGCTCACTGAAACCATGGCAAGTGACTTACATCAAGATTTTGCACAAACTATGTAGTACTATCAACGATGCTGATGAGAAAAAATGGGTAGTGTTTGCAAGAAAAATCTACGAAACTCTACCATAGCATAATGTTTTTTAAATAAGATGAACTAAAACTATTTCAAATCCCAATTCATATGGGTTCTACATGAAATCGAGAATCATGGAAAGCAATGATATGGTTGGAGAAGAGAAAAAGAAGATCACCTCTGTGATGGATTTCTTATGAAAAGCCTACCATTGAGAAGTGGTTTGAGAATTTATAGGGAATACAATCTCTTTATAGAAAATAATTGAGCAGTGTTTGATACAGATACATATATAATTTTATTTTATTTTATTTTAGGTAGTAGATGGGAAAGGTACAAAATTTGATCTTTTAATAATAATTGCATTAATAATACATGTTAGTTGGCAACTAGATTTTTTACACCCCATTATTCACCTTGTCAAAATATTTTTCATGTGTGAGAATGCTAAAATCCAATGGGAAATGCCCACAAGAGATAGCCTATCCACTAACTAATTGTCTCTTTTCACTATTTGACTATCTTATGACTTATTTGTATTTTCATTTCCCTTGTGCTTTGAAAAGGATGGGTGGAAAAAACCTCAAAATTTAGCCAAAATCTTGTGCTTCTTTGAAGAAGAATGTGGAATTGTGGGACATATTTGAAAAATGCAATATAGCACCATTTTTTTGGCGATGAGGGGGCATGATGACATGCTTACTACATATTTTGTGAGTTCATGGAGGAATAGACATGTGGCTATTGGCGGGTAAAAATTGTTGTCACAAAAAAGATGATTGTGTAGGCAATGAGTTTGTGATGTGAAGGGGTAACAGTTCAGAGGCTTAGACAAACTAGCTATCAAAATTTTGACTCTTTTATTTTTTTTAAAAAAGAGGAAGCTCTAGTTAGACACCAAAATTACTATGATATAACTACTTTTCCATCTCCTTGGGCTATAGTTGTAGACACTTAAAATATTTCTCCTCATCATCAACCTTAATTATCATCATATCATTCCCTAAATTATTAATTACATCTATTAATTAACCATTTATTAATTATCCCATTAATTATCCATTAATAATCATTTATTGCATCAAAAATAATTTATTAGTTAATAATTCCTATTTATCTATTTAATTAAATAATATTTTGTTATTTAAAAAAAATTGATCTAATTTCAAAATTTTCAAATAATTTCCTTTTTCAAATCATCAAGTTAACTCTTTATTCCATCATTCGTTAAGTTAGTTGAGCATTTAGTATCTCAATCTTTGGTCCTTAGTTAACTCCATTTCATTTTATAATATCTTAATTCTTCAGTTAACTCAGTTTGCAAATGGAAACTTTATGTGCACAATTATCCATCATTTTAATTATAAAATTCAATATTATCCTCTCAAGTCAAAATTTTCTATTTATCAGTTGAGTTGACTCCATATTCAGTTCAATTAATTGAATTCTTTGTTTTTTATTAGATGAAAAACAGGTTTTGAAGGGACCCAAAACCCTTTACAACCAAAGAAAGAGCTACAAAAAGAACAACATGCAGCCATCCCAAAAAATGCCCCCAAACAAGACACTTCAAGATTTACATTTAGAACTACTCTTGTGGGAGCGAAGAGTCATGCCAAAATAAGGCTTAGAGAATTTTTCTTTTAGAACTACTCTTGTGGGAGCGGAGAGTCATGTCAAAAAAGGCTTAGAGAATTTTTCTTTCTTGCACTTTATCATTATCCAACCTTCTTCCACTTGCGCAGCCTTAGCATGCCACACCTGCATACTACAATCCTGAAGAAGATTGCATGTAGCCACTGTCATAGAGATTTCATCATTTTGTCTTCCAGCAGGTAATGTCTTATTAGAAAGGCTACCAGTAATGGTAGTCTGAGATCCATTCACACACTCAATTGGGGTTTCAACAAGATAATATTTCTTAGTATCAACAACCCCAACTTTTGATACATTCGGAGAGGATGCCCCAAGACCCTGTGATTCCATCGTAACCACCTCAAAAAAACTCCTATTTTGCTCAGGTTTCTTCTCAACCGTGTAATGCTATTGAGAGACACCTTTCCACCATGTAGTCGTTATTTCTTTCTTCTCTAATCCACATTGTGCAACAACATGACTAGTTTTAAAGCATCTTCGACAATGGAAGGGGACCCCTTCATAGTCCAAATATTGGACCCAAGAACCCTTAGAATATTTAAGTAAAATATCAGTTGAAGTCTTTGAAGTCGTTGTTCTTATCCTCCTCTTCCATTTGATTTTTCCTTAGAAAGTATAAATATAGTATTTTCTTCATCATTTTGTATATCTCACATCTTTATGAAAATCCATTATGCCAATTCATATCTCACATTTTATGCAAATCATTTCTAAAATCATAAATCAATCAATCAATCATCAATCAAGTCTATTGTTATGCTACTAAGATTTAATATCCACATCCAAAGGCAAAGCAACATCTAACTTATTTTGAGATTTGTAGTGTGATTGGTAAAGTAGAGGTTTAATTTGATTCCTTTATTTATGTATTTATGCTTTTTTAATTTCTTATTTTTTGATTTCAATTCTTACATTTTGGTAAACCTAACATGAACGTTAACCTTTTTTTACTAACCTTGTTGTCTGTGAGTTTTTGGTGTTTTTCTTTGTCTTGCAAGTTGTAGGTACTTTTGAGAGGTTTTGAAAATCAATATTTCTAGGAGCTTCTTGAGGAGAAATAGACATCAAATTTATGTTTGGAAGGGATGAGAAACAAATTTTCATATATAATAGTCCATATTTTGGTTTCGAATAATATTTTAAATTAAAAAATATTTTTTTGGGCACTTTCTTTGTTAATCCATACATTTGTAGGGATTTGTACTTTTGGACTATAAATTTGTTGCTACACATCTTAAATTTTTGTTGATAATTAATTTTGTTTCATTTTTTTATTATAAAATTAATTGATAGAGGTTTAATCACTTGGTGATACTACTTGCTCTTCCTCTTTGCAATTTTTGAAATAGCAACCTATAGTAAAACAAGCATAACTTTCAAACCACTAATCAAATTTTCAACTTTTTGTAGGTTTTGGAAAGTTGGTTTTGATGTGGATGTTGTGAATTAGGTAACTAGGTTATTTCTTTATATAATAAACTATAAATTAGATATAATCATTCAAAGAGAGTGTTTTAGTTTCAAACTTCAAACAAGATCACATACAAACTTGCTTTTTGATGTTTTTTTGTAAATTATCAAAATTTCATAAGGAGTCTAATGTTGTAGTTAATTTTTATATTTGAAATGATATTTTACATATTTTAATTAACTATTTAATGCACCAATTTTTCACCATGAAAGAGAAAAACATGTTAACAATCTTTTTTTTACAATCCAAAGAGTAAAGAATAAAACTTCTAACGAAATTGGTTTTGCAGGATGATATTAAGAAGACAATTTCATAGACCATTTTATTTTTATGTGTGTCTTGCTTGTTTTGTGGTTATTTTCAAATTATTGTGATGAAGGATTAAAATGTACCATACACATTTCGATTTGGTTAATTAAAGAACAAGTGTCTTTTAATCTTGAAAGAGAGAGAGTGTGTGTGTGTATGCTCTTCTCTCACATGCTTTGCATGATCTTAAGAATCATAAATACAAATTTTTCTTTTTCTTTTTAGGGGGTCCATCTAGAGATTTCATTACCCTAGAGGATGACCTCAACTCTAGTATTTTGACAAAGTATAAATAGTGGGAAGCGAATCAAAAGACATGCCTCTTGAAAGTTGTGAGTTTTTCATTCGAGCTAAGCCCCCAAAAACTTTATACCTTGGAGAGTGAAGGAGAAGGGTGGATTACCCTCTTCTCCTAGATGTTTGAATTTCTTGCACTTTCAAATTCCCATATTAGGCCTCACATGCCCTTGTGGCATATAGAGGATTCCCCTAGAAAGCTCATATAGCCTAGTTTAAGAAATGCATTTGTTGCTTAGTGCGGTGTAGGGTAAAATATCATGCCTGAAGTTACTCACCATGTACTTTCTCTTGTTGACGTAACAATTATTCCTTGGTAGGTACGTTTCCTTCCAAGGTAAGGGGTGTAGAGGTGGTACATGACCTTTGCATACCCTAGTTACCCATTCATTTGAAGGTATTATGCTTTTGGAAGGTGGGCTTACATTAAGTTAACAGTCCTACTTGATTAATTCTAGGCTTGTTCATGTGTTTCCTCTATCTATTACTATTAGATTTAAAAGCTCCCTGTCTGAATCCCAATGGAGACCTTATCCTTTTTAAGCCTTAGATTGTTTAATCTTATATCTTTTTATTAGTATAGTTTCTCAAAATTTCAACAACCCAAAAATATTTGAAAATTTTCAAAAGCCCAAAAACCCAAAAATATTTGAAAACCCAAAATCCAAACAAAATTGAAAAAACCAAAAACCAAATACTAAAAATTCTTTGATTACTTGTCCTTACCTCTTGTTAGGGTTTATAATCCAACCATATCTATCAACTCCATCATTATTTGCATCCAAACCCAACATCCACCAACTTATCCATCCAAACCCAAACTCCACCAACTTATCCATCCAAACCATCCAATTGTCCATCCTAATCCAAATTCATAACCGTACCGTCATCTTACCTTGATAGTCTCCTTTGTCAAATTAAAAACCCCTTCTCTAATGGTGATGATGGGAGCCTTGTTGATCAACCAAAGTATGATCCTTAGGATGATAATGAGAGTCTTGTTGATCAACCAAAATATGAACCTTATGATTATCAAACCTTAGATTTTATTTCCTTAGGTAAGTGTCATCCATCTATGTTCCATCAATACCAAAAACTCATAATACCTAGTAACCTATCCATCAATCCTCAATACCAACAAGTCACAATCGCTAGTCATCAATCCATCTACCCTCTTTTCCAACAAGCCACAATCCCTAGTTAGTCGTCCATCTACCCTCAATATCAACAACTAGTTAACATAATATATACCATTAATCCAAAACAAACATCTAATAGTCATCCTCATCCTAACCTTGACAAGGGAAACAAATCTTCCATCCAAAATCTTTCCTCAACACCAAACCATATCACAAATCCCTATATCCCATGCATATCCTAAATCATCATCCTCATCACCAAACCAAGAGTATTAGAGCCTCCACCTCCTATTCCAATCCTTTATCCACTAAACCATTGCAATCCAATCCATCCCAATTCATAAATCCATCCAATGAAAACACCTTTAGCAATGTTTTCCAAGGACTAATAGTAAAGGATCTTCAAATATGATATGAAAATAAAGTTATACAATCTCATCACATTGCTAATCCTACACCATCCAAACATCTCCCACCATCATATCCTCCATTGCCTATAAATCACACAAAATATCTTCCTATCCAAACTCCATTATTGTCATGCCAAAATATCGAGTCCGTCAAATAAAATCCTATCATTATCCAAAATCACATTCCATTGTCTAAACCATTAGATCTATGTCAAGATAAAATTCCAAAGCATGATGAAATAAACTCTAAGACAAATCAATATCAAGTTACCAAAAAATCCCTATAGATTATCATGAAATACAAGCTTATCTAATCCTTGATCAATATCCTATTTATAGCATACATTATTATCCAATCCTCAATCATGATCTTGTTTCAAAGTTCAACCAAAAATCCCCTCTATATGATCATGATATCCAAGTTAATTCAATCTTTGATCAAGACCCCATCTCTATTCATGACATCTAGGATGATCCAATATTTGATCAAGATCCTACCTATGATGAAGAAATCCAAGATGATTTGCTTATCCACCTTTATCCCATCCATGATAAAAAACTTAAAGTTGATCCTATCCATATTCCAATCACCTCCATTTCCCAAGATGAGATACTTGCCTCCCTTGGACATATAGATAATCAAAAAAATTACATGGATCATAGCAAACAATAAAATAAAGAAACTACCATGGATCACACCGACATCACAAATGATCAAGAAGTAACAAGCATGACCAAGGATAAATCCACAATATCCTATCGATTAGGATCATCCACTTTTTTCAAATTAGGCTTTCTCGCAAAAGAGAAAATACCAAATATTAATGGTTTCTAGCTACACAAAATGGGTTAACATTTTGCTTCCAAAACAAAAAATACCCCATCACAAACAAAAAATTTCAATGTAATATCAAGGAAGAGGATTAGGCCTACATGAGAAAGGGATTCAAGAACTAGTATAATTTTGTGCAAATCCTAGATATCAAGGTCTTGGTTATTATTCAATCAACAAAGTAGATTATGTTAGTGATACCTCTATGATACCAGGGCCAAATTCATCCAATAAAAATATCAAAATAGGGGCCATGTTTAGTCCTTACCATAAGATTAATGCCAACACTCCTTCCATCCACACCATAAATCACCATTCCAAAATCCTTAAACCCAACAATTGAAACCAACAAAAACAAAATTCTTGCATATCCAAAGTCCAAAATCAAATGTCAAAATCTATTGAATCAAAAAACCCAAGTGGATAAATGAAGTTAAAATGGATCCCAAAGAAATGTGGATCCAGCAAAGAAATGATCCCAAATGCAATATCCAATCAAAATGTGGAGCCACAAGAAAAGAGGTTTCCTACATATAATAAGTGTCCACCTCCTTCAAAATGGTTACCACACAAAGTGTATAAAAGCATTGGTTCCAAACAAAATCCCAATCCAAAATCCAAACTCCATCATCCACTATCCCAAGCTTGGAAAATAAAAATCCCTACACCTAAAATTCCAAATAATCCATCCACATCTACCATCACCAATCATAATCCAACATCTCACCTAAAGTCAAAAAATCCTACTTCACAAATCTGTCACATCCTGGCAACAACACTTTATCATAAAGACTCTCATGGAACTCTATCATGATGTGCATATTTAGATAAGGCCAACCCTAGTATACAAAAATATCATGATGAAATCCATGGGTTGTATTTAAGCGTCATGATCCTAACAAGGCAACTCCTCCATAGAGGTCACTATTGGCATATCATGACACTAGCATCTAAATCAACACCATCAAAGGATTTAGAACAATTAGTGATCATCTAAAACATCAATTCCATCTAGAAAGTACCAAAAAAATTTCAAAAATACAAAAAAAATAGTAAAGAGAAATATTCATCCAATAGTAAAACCATTCTTATGGCGCTTTAGATAAGTACCATGATGAAAACATGGAAAATATGTATGTAATTGTTATTTTTTATTAAAGAAAATATCACAAAAATCAATTAACTATTTTATAGAGATTTGGATTCACAATATTAAAATAATAAAATGAAAATCAAATTAAAGCACATCCATATATAAAGATAATCTTCCTAGGGATTTGATTTTACATAATTAAAATAAAAATTTAAATTAAATCTTAAACTATTTGACATTGCCACTTTTTTTAATTTTTTTAAAAAAATTAACTTCAAAACTTAAATAAATAAAATAAGAATTGAATTAAAATAACTAAAATTAATATAATTATCAATTAAATTATAATTTTAATCCTATTATTATTAATTATTATAATCCTAAAAACATTATAATTAGGATTAAGATTAGAATTAAGAATAAGCTAAAAATTATGGCTAGAACCATTTAAAAATTAAAATAAATTAAAAAATATATTGTTAATAAAAATCACTTAAATATGATTAATAGATATAATACTCCAAAATTTTATTGATTTAATACTTTTATTTCAAATTATCTTCCAAATATTAATTCATAGTTTTTTTGTAATGTCACTTTATAATTCTTTACTAAATAATCATTGGTTCATTAATATTTAAAAATTATTGATTTGAATGAAGAGATTTAGTTGCACTTGTGTCTACTATGAATCAAACTGGATAATTTAACATAATATAATTTTATTTTTAATATTTATATATACTAATATATATATTAAATTAAAAATAAACAACTTGTAATAAATAATCATTTTAATATAGGGAAATAGACAGAGAAGAAATGCAAGAAAGATAGATAGAGGAAGAGAGAAGGGAAGAAAAATATAGAGAGAAATAAGGGAGAGTAAGGAAGACAAAGATTGAGAGAATAAAAAATATAACAATAAAAGAGGGAGACAAAGATATAAAGAGATCTCTCTCTTTCTCTTCTCATATCTCTCTATAATATCTCTCCATATGTACCTCTCCTTACCTCTCTCTCTCTATATATCGCCCTCTCTCTACCTCTCTCTATATAACTTCCTATCTCTATCTTTCTATCCCTCCATCTCTCCCTCTCTCTTTTTGTATCCCCCTCCTTTTATCTCTATTTATCTCTTTCTCAAACCTCTCTCCATTTCCATCTCCATATCCATCCCTATCTTCCTCTATATCTCTCTCCCTATCTCTATCTCCTTACCTTTCCTTACATCTCTTTTGATCTCTTTCCCATCTATCTTTCTCACTATATGTATCTCTCTATCTCTTCCTATTTCTATCAATATATTTCCCTCTTTCCCTCTCCCCATCTCTCCCCATCACTCTCTTTCTATATCTCTCAACTTCTCTATCCTCTCTTTGTTGATCTACCTCCCTCCCTCTCTATCTATTTATATATATCTATCCCTCTCTATATCTATCTCAATATCTCTCTCACTCAAAAACACACACACGAGTTGTTTCTCTTTCCCTATCTATATCTCTATATCTCTTTCACTCACACACACACACATTGTTTCTCCCTTCCTCTCTCTATCTCTATCTCTATCTCTATCTCTATCTCTATCTCTATCTCTATCTCTCTATCTCCCCCGCCTCTCTCTATCCCTCTCCCTCCCTCTATTAATTGTCTATATCACCTCCTTTATCTCTCACTTTTCCCCGTCTATTTCTATCTTCCCATATGTTCCTCTTCCTCTCTATTTATATCTCATTATCTCTATCTCTCTCTTATTTACTCCATCCTCCTCTCTCTCTCTCTCTATATATATATCTCTCTCTACCTCTCTCTATATATAACTTCCTATATCTTTATATTTTTCTCTCCATATCCCCCTCTTTCATTGTCTCCCTCTTTCTATCTATATCTCTCCCTCTCCCTCTCCCTTTCTTCTTCCATCTCTCCATTTATATTTATATCTCTTTCTCTTTGTGTTTATCTCTCTCTCTCTCTCACCCTCTCTATCTTTCCCAAATTATATTTATCTCTCTATCTCTTCTTTATCCCCCTATTTTCCCTCTCTCCCTCTCCCTATTACTCCCTCTTTCTATATCTCTCTACTTAGATATCCTCTCTCTATTTATCTCCCTCCATCTACTTCCCTCTCTATCTATTTATACATATCTATCTTCCTCTTTATCTCTCTCCATATCTCTCTCTTACTCATACACACACACACACACTCCTTGTTTATCTCTCCCTATCTCCCTCTATCTCTATCTCATTATCTATCCATCTCTCTCTACCCCTCTTTATATTTTTATCTCTCCCTCTCTCATTCTCTCCCTCTTTCCCCCTCTCTATATATTTATCTCTTCCATCTCTATCGTTGTCCTCTCTTTATCTCTCATTGTCCTCTCCATATCCCTCTCCTCCATCTCCATCTACATTTCCATCTTTCTCTCTATCTTTAACTTCCTCTCAATCTCTATTTCCTTACCCCCTCTTTCTCTTCCCCTATATCTATCCCTCTTTATATCCCATATATCCCTCCCTCTCCCTCTCTTCCTATTGCAAACATAACATGAGCCTATTGGTAATGGAGCCTTATTCTCTTCCCAATTCAAAGGTTTTGTTTTAGTTGTGTTTGGATCCCTATAAGTAGATGCATATTTGATTTGAAGCTATCATTTTCTCCATTGAGATCTTTGTTGCACAAACAACATCATTTTCTAAATAGCCTACCAATTGACCTCATTTATACTACACAAATATATGTAAAACAAAAAACAAAAAAATTCCCTAATTGATCTTCTACAATTCTTCGTTGTACCCATTGCACACCAAGGTGCGATTGCTAGTATATAACAATTTTATATTAATAATAAGAGAAGAAACATTGCCAACATGTAATATCTAACTTTTAATTATTTTTAGTATATATTATATTTATTTTTTTATATAATTTATTTAATATATAATAATTATTAATATAAACATTTATTAAATATATTATTTATTTAAAATTTAGTGATTAAAATTAGGTTTATAGTTATGGATAGTGTTATAACCATAGTTTGGGTTAGAGATAGGTCTATGACTAAAATAATAGTTTAGAATTTGTTGTTAGGGTTAGACTTAAGGATAGGGTTAGGGTTAGGATTAGGGATAGAATTAGAGTTAGAGTGTGAGTCAGGGTTAGGTTTAGGTCATGCAAATAACTAACTAAAAATACTAAAACACTATAATTAACAAAACTTACATTTTTTCACACTAATAAAACTTACATTTATTTTTTCAAATCTAGAAAACAATAATTACAATACTATAAAGGCAAGTACTAGCCACTAAGTGGCACTTGTCTTCATTTATGAATAGTAAAAAATTTACTGTTTTAAACTATTTAATTTTTTACTAGTAAAAAAGTTTATTGTCTTCTTTAAATTTAGCTTTTATAAAATAAATTAAATTGTTTTAGAGTTTAAATTAAGTATAATTTATTTTCTATTCAATACATTCTATTATAAATATTGTTAAATATAAATTAAAAGAATTAAAATTATAATTTGTTTATATTTTTATTGTTTATAATTAAAATTTACTTGAATATATTTATACAATGTTAAATTTTAAGTATTAAGTTTAAATTATATTTAAATAAAAATAAATAAATAGAAATATGGATAATAGTATCTTAAATGTTTAAATTTATTATTATTTTTAAATTTAAAGAGTAAATAATTATATTGTTTAGGTCCTTAAATTATATTTAGTGTTTTTTTATAAATTATTTATACATTTATTAAAATATCACATTCTTATATAATTGTTTGTATGTTTAGTCATATTTTAAGAATTGTTTAAACTTGGTATTTATAATTCTTTTAATTTAACATTTAGTGATTATTGGTCTTGTTTAACTCTTGTTAAAAAAATACTTTTAATAGTTTTTTAAAAATGATATAGAATTCACTCTTATAAAAAAAAAATTATTTAGTTTACACTCCTTTTTAATTAAAAAAGTTTATAAAAATGAATTTTATAAAATCCTTTATACCATTTAAATATAAATAATTAAAATTTACTTAAATATATTTGTTGCAACACTAAATACTATTATCTAAAATAATTTAAAGATTTATAAGATTTATACAATCCAAAACTTTATAAAAACTACGAATATCTATACAACACTAAACTATTTTATAATTTTTATAAATTATTACATTTTATAAATCTTTAAATTATTTTAGGTAATAGTATTTAGTGTTGCAACAAATATATTCAAGTAAATTTTAATTATTTATATTTAAATAAAGTATAAAAAAATTATTTAAAGAGGAGTGTAAACTAAATTAATTTATTTTAGAAGACTTGAACAAGATCATAATCACTAAATGTTAAATTAAAATAATTATAAGTATTAAGTTTAAACAATTCTTATAATATGACTAAACATACAAACAATTATATAAGAATGTGATATTTTAATAAATGTATAAATAATTTATAAAAAAAACACTAAATATAATTTAAAGACTTAAACAATATAATTCTTTACTCTCTAAACTTAAAAAATAATTATATATTTAAACATTTAATATACTATTATCCATACTTATATTTAATTTTTTATTTAAATATAATTTAAAGTTAATTCTTAAAATTTAACATTGTATAAATTTTTAAATTATTTTAAATAATTAGGCAAAGACGTATTACAATGGCATCCATCAAAAAACAAAATTCAATGAAACGAAAAACTCTTTAGTTTGAATTTGACGTTCAATGCAACTAACATAACTACACTCATTGTATGTAGACGTTTTTCAAGCATCTATTTAAAGTAGATTTAAAGCAAATTTAAAAATGGTTTTAAAGGGATTGATATCTTATTCACTCTAAAATACTTATTTTTTATATCATAATCAATTTTATATTGATTTCATTTTATTATTATTAATACTAAAATTTAATATTAATAATTATAATTAATTTAATTATAGTCATTATTATAATAAATTAGTATTTATATAACATTATCATTTATATATATAAAATACGTGCACTTATTTTCATAATTATAAAGATTTTTTCTATTTTATAATATATATTTATACATTATTTTTATTTTTTATAATTATAAAGATTTTTTTTACTTTATAATATATATTTATATATTATTTTTATTTTATAATACATATTTATACATTATTTTTGTTTTATAATATATATTTATATATTTATATATTATTTTTTATTTTTATATATTTATAGTAGTAACATTAAAATATATTTTTTATAATTATAACAAATTTCAATGTATTTATTTGTAAAAAAAAATTGTTTATTTTTCAATAGTGTGTTTTTTTTTTTTGTCTTTATTTTTCAATAGTTCTTAATTTTTTTTCTTTGTTTTTAAAGCAGTTTAAAAGCTATTTTATTCACAAATTCATGAAAACCTAAAACTAAATACTTAGTGTCATGTAATAATTTTTTAAGCTTTTAGAGTGAACATTTATTTATAGTAGTAACACAAATATATTTTTTATAATTATAAAAAAATTCAATGTATTTATTTGTAATTTTTTTTTGTTTATTTTTCAATAGTGTATTTATTTTATTTCTATTTATTTTTCAATAGTTTTTAGTTTTTTTTTCTATGTTTTTAAAGTAGTTTTAAATATGTTTTATTCACAACTTTCTTTAGATGTTTTTATCTTTGAATTCATGAAGACCTCTATTAAAAGAGGTTGTTGAATCATAACCGTTTCAAAACTTCACGATTGTAGGTTTGACTTTATTCTCCTAGAGTTGAATTTCTCACAGGTTTGGCTTTACATTTTTTGGATTCATTTGAGTTTAATTTTCACAAATTTGGCTTTAGTCTTTTGAAACCAATTGTATTGTTATAATCTGTTGTTGCAATATAACAAAACAAAGATTCAAGGAGTTGTGCATTATAGCAAGAATTGAAAAGAATAAAGAGCAAAAAACAAAGCAATTACAGATGAGAAAACATAAAGGAAATATGACACCAAGATTTTATCATGGTTCACCAAAATATGGCTACATCCACATTGAGCAAAGGAATTTTATTATTCTCAACAACAACTATTACAAATAAGAAGTGCAGCATAAATAATGTTTCAATTTACACGAAAAAGAAGAATATGAATAGACAAATGAATGCAGGGAAAAAGATTTGTTCGTTGGGCTTCAACTCTCAACAATCTCCCACTTGAAGTCCAACGGATGCTGCAACTCGCCAACCATTCCCTTGCTCTAAATTTACTGTTACTTCTTCTTAACCAAACCAAGAGAAGTCCTAGCACATTCGAAATTCTCTTTACCAACAACTTTGGTGAAAATATCTGTCGGATTGACCTTTGTGTCAATTTTTGCAACTTTTAATTTTCCCTCTTCAACCACTTGGCGAATGTAATGAGCATGAAATTCAATGTGTTTGGAATGCCACTGAGATGAATGATTGTGAGCCATAAAAATGGCATTGCAGCTATCACAAAACATAACATAATCACTTTGTTGAAATCTCAAATCACTAAACAACAATTGTAACCAAATAATCTCCCTAGCACCTTTAGAAAGAGCCCAATACTCAGCTTCAGTAGAAGAAAGAGCAACAAAATGTTGTAGCCTCAAGACCCAACTAATGGCTACACTAGCAAACATGAAAACATAGCCAGTGGTAGACCTTCATTTATCTAAATCTCCGCCAAGATCAAAATCAGTGAAACCTTGCAGCTAAACATTATTTCCACCAAAACATAAAGCATAATTAGTAGTACCTTTAAGATACCTTAAAATTCATTTGACTGCTTCCCAATGAGGCTTCTAGGATTGCTCATGAACCTACTCATAACTCCCACTGTATGAGAAATATCAGGACAAGTAGAAACCATAGCATACATAATATTGCCAATTGTAGATCTATAAGGAATGCTTTCCATAAAATCTTTATCCTCTTGTGTTTTTGGACACAAATCACAAGCTAAACGAAAATGAGCAGCAAGAGGAATAGACACAACCTTTGCATCAACCATACTAAATCTTTCTACAACCTTGTCAATATATGCCTTTTGTGATAACATGAGTTCCTTCTTTCGTCTATCTCTAGTGATTGTCATTCCAAAAATCTTCTTGGTTGCACCTAAGTCTTTCATAGCAAACCACGTAGCTAATTGTGCTTTTAACTCAAAAACAATCCTCTTACTAGTACCGGCTACCAACATGTTATCTACATAGAGAAAGAGAATAATGAATTCACCAGTAGGAAGCTGCTTGTAATAAACACATCGATCTGATTCACACTTTATAAACTTGTGCTCAATCATGAAGCAATCAAACTTAATATACCACTATCACGGGGCTTGCTTGAGCCCACACAAGCTACGCTTTAACCTGCAATAAAGATGTCCATGTCCTTGTTGTTTAAAACCTTACAGCTACTCCATGTACAACTCTTCATCAACATCACCATGTAGAAAAGTTGTCTTGACATCCAACTGGTCAAGTTCAAGATCCCAAACTGCAACCAACCCCAAAATTGCCCGTATTGTGTTCATTCTCACAACTGGAGAGAAAATCTCATTAAAATCTACACCTTTTTGTTGATCATATCCATTTACAACCAGCCTGGAACGATAATGTTTCTTTCCTGCATCCTCTTCTTTCAACTTATACACCCAACGATTTTCCAAGGGTCTTTGATTAGGTGGAAGTGGCACTAAGTCCCAAGTGTTATTAGCCTGCAATGAAGTCATTTCATCTTTCATTACCTCAAGCCGTTCTGCAAAATCAATTGCCTTCCAAGCTTCTTTGAAAGTAGCGGGTTCAGGTTGATCAGAAATTAAAAGCTCAGGCTCAGCCTCTTCTGAAAACAATAATTCATAGTCTAAAAATTTTGAAGGACATCTCCTCTCCCAAGTAGACCTCCGTAACTGAGGACCCTCCTGTTGCAAATTAGAATCATCCAGATTCATTCTTGACAATTGATTTTGAATATTTTCAATGTCAAATTGTAAATTAACCTTTTTCATAGTTCCCTGTCCCTACACACTGCCCTGATCTTGGACATATTCACCAAATCTCTTCCTCTATACACTTCCCTGTTCCACAGTACTATGCATCGACACATTACCTTGTGCTTGTTCTAAACTACCAATGTTCTACCCGTGCAAACTAATCGAATAGTTTAAGGGTTGTGCGTTGAAAATAAATGAGACTCCATCACATGTGAATTTTTCGCACCAAGTGAAGGATGCATTTCGAGAGGTGGAGCTTGCGTAGCAACATTTGAAGACTGTAAACGATTACATAGACCCTGCGCATGAAGAATTGGGGACTACATAGAATGTAGTGGAGGGAACAACACTTGTGAAGGTTGTGCATTGTTGTCAAAGACCACCTGCGACATAGAGAGGTGTCTTTCAAGTGATGACTCCAAGTGTGTGGTTGTATTTGGTGCATTGTTTAAGTTTTGCACATTAGGAAACATGTTAGACGTAGACTGCTAAATAATACTAGCAGGGGCGGCAAGTTCCTCACATGGAGGATTGTCAAACAATGTATTTTGACAGAGTTGTGTTTCATTAGCAAATTTCCTTCCCTACTAGCATGTGTAGCCCCTAACGTCCCTATCAAACAGGGCAGAGAAGTAATTTCTCTGTATTGCCTTTCTAAATCACTATCTAGGGAAGAGACAGGTGTGGGCTCTAATTCTGAGAAGGGAAAAAAAGAACAAGACTGTGCAAGAGAATGTGTCATTCCCTGAGGCATTATATCTCTGATGTATGATGTATTTGTCATAGCATAGATAGGTATATACTCTTTGTGTTCTATCCCCTGTATATGCAAAGCAGGAAAAACGTGTTCATTGAAAACCACATCCCTACTACAAATTATTTTCTTATCAATTGGATTCCATGGTCTAAACCCAAACTGATCTCCACCATACCCAACAAAGATGCACTTCTATGATTTGGGATCCAATTTAGATCGTTTCTCCTTGGGAACAAGAGCAAAGGCTTCACATCTAAATACCCGAAGATGTGAATAGGAGATCCGCTTTCCAAGCCACTCCTCCTCTAGAATACCAAACTCTAACCAAGATGATGGGCTCCGGTTAATTAAAGAAACTATTGTGTTGCAAGCTTCAACCCAGAACTCTTTTCCCAATCCAACATTGGAAAGCATACAACGTGCTTTCTCCAAAATTGTTCTATTTAACCTCTCTGCAGCCCCATTTTCTTGAGGTATAAAAGGAACAATTTTAATCCTTCGAATACCATTGTCATCACAATAATTATCAAACTCTAGTGAGAAAAATTTTCCACCATTATTCGTTTGCAAACATTTGATGCTATGCCCACTTTGATTTTCAACTAACGCTTTGAAATTTTTAAATTTACTAAAGACTTCAAATTTCCTACTAAGCGTAAAAATCCAAACCTTCCTAGCGCAATCATCAAGGAAAGTTACAAAATAGTTAGCCCCTCCTAGAGAAGTTACCTCAGTCAGTCCAAAGACATTTGAGTAAACAAGCTCCAAAGGTGAAGTACGCTTTTCACATCCTGTCTTCAAGAAGTTGACCCTCTTTTTTTTTCCATAAAGACAATGTTGGCAAAATTCCAAATCCACTTATTTCAAACCCAGTAATTGATCTCTTTTGACCATCACTTCAAGGCCTTTTTTACTCATGTGTCGAAGACGTTGGTGCCAAAGTACGGTCTCACTGTCTGATAGTGCCATAGCAACTCCCACTTGAGAACCATTCTCAAAAACATATAAGCTACCCACTCTATCTCCTTTGGCAATCTGCAAGGCACCCTTATTAACTTTCCACGAATCCGGAAAGAAAAAAGTATTGCAGCCTTGTGAAAAGAGTTGGCTTATAGAAATTAGATTCTTCTTGAGTTTTGGAACATGTCTAACATCTTGAAAAAGCCATGTGCTACCATTCTTGTATTGTAAGAGAACATCCCCTTTACCAATGATCTCCAAAGATTTGTTATCCCCCAAATAAACATTCCCAAATTGTCCTGCTTGATAATTAGAGAAGGCATTCGTACAAGAGGTAGCATTGAAAGATGCACCTGAATCTAAAACCCACAAATCTGAAGTGATTTCACTTACGGACAAAACCAAAACACTATCATTGTGTTCATAAACAACATTAACCTCACTGTCTTTAACCTTCTCTTGTGCCTTCTTATAGGAATAACAATATTTTTTGGTGTGACCAGGCTTACCACAAAACCAACAGTCGCCAATTCTGCCTTTGTATTTTGATCTTTTTGCAAATTTTGATATTCTCCTATTATTGTCTTTGCCTCTATGATGAGGCCTTCCTATACTAATAGCAATTAGGGCTTCACCTGAAGAGGTCTCTTGGTTCTTCCTTCACATATCTTCGCTGAGGAGAGTAGTTGCGACATCATCAAACTTCAATTTATTTTTAGCAGCCACAAAAGTACTCATAGCCATAACAATTCCCTCCCAGGTATTAGGTAGCGAACACAACAATAAAATTGCTTTAATTTCATCATCCAGGCTGATGCCCACTGAAACTAATTGAGTAACCAATGTGTTAAATTCATTAAGGTGGTTAGTCACAATTCCACCTTCTTTCATTTTCAGGTTATATAACCTTTTTATAATAAACACCTTATTAGACGTTGAAGCCATCTCATACATCGAAGAAAGTTTATCCCACAATTCCTTTGAATCTTTTTTCTGTTGAAACATTAAACAATACAAAACTAGACAATGAAAGGAAAATTGTTGCTTTTGCCTTCATGTCCAGCTTCTCCCACTCTTCATCTATCATTGAACTTGGATTTTTAGCTTTCCCATCAAGCGTGAGTGTGAGGTCTTGCTTTATCAACAATGACTCCATTTGCACCTTCCATAAACCGAAATTCTGACCCGAGAATTTCTCTATCTTCACTTCCTCCATAATTCAGGAAATTCATCACCAATTTCCCAATCAACTATATCGTCATCATACAGCTCTGATACCAATTGAAAAGAATGAAGATCAAAAAATAAAGATGTAGAAAACAGAGCAATTACAGATGAGAAAACATAAAGGAAATATGACACCAAGATTTTATCGTGGTTCACCAAAATATGGCTACATCCACACTGAGCAAAGGAATTTTATTATTCTCAACAACAACTATTACAAATGAGAAGTGCAACATAAATAATGTTTCAATTTACACCAAAAAGAAGAATATGAATAGACAAATGAATGGAGGGAAAAATATGTATTTGTTGGGCTTCAGTGCTCAACAAGAATTAATACTATCAACAATATTATTTGCAAGGTATTTTCTCGACTGTCTACTCCTTGATGTTCTCTCTTCATTGGGCCAATTGTTTACGACATATATGGGTTGCTTTGATCAGTGGCTTTAATCTCTTTCAATACTCTACATCTCTAAATCACATGTTTCAGTTGTGCTTTTTAATGTCCTTGTTTAACAACTTAATAACTCTAAGGTTTATTGCTTTTTATTTGTGGTTGTTTATTATTGAGTGGGATGGAAAGTCTCCCAAGTTGAGTATGTTGGACTTGCTAGATCTCGTTTGGTTTGGAACTTGGCAAGGTTACACTTTCTTAATACATGCTAGAATCAAAACTAGGGTTTGGTTACCTTATCTTGTATCTTTGTAAAGAAAAATACATAAATTTAATATTTGATCTTATCTTAATTGACAACTGTACGTTTGTTTAAAATATAAATTGGACATATGTATTGAAAATAAAATTATAATTAAAATCATTCAATTCAAATTTCATGGGAAACTCATAAGACAACTAAGCATCTTTGTGTTTAACCTATAATGTGCTATTGAGTCTTTCCACCTATTTTATTTTGCCCATATATTATTTGATTGATTGAAACAGTGATAGCATTGTTTTGAATAAGTCGATGAAAATAGGCACCTTGAGAAAAGATAACTCTTAGTGTATTATATGTATATTAATATTTAATATATGTATGCTAGTAGTATTTAGTGTTGCAACAAATATATTTTAGTAAATTTTAATTGTAAACAATATAAATGTAAACAAATTTTAATTTTAATTCTTTTAATTTATATTTAATAATATTTATAATAGAATATGTTAAATTGTAAATAAATTATTTTTAATTTAAACTCTAAAACAATTTTTAAAAATTTATAAAAGCTAAATTTAAGTATTAAATAATTTAAAATAGTAATTTATTGACGAATCATTAAGTCAATTAAAAACTAATTTGCATTGTACTGCTATAACTGTGTTGAAATATTTACGAAAGGGACTGACAAAAAAAAATACAGAGGATTGTCATTTGTTTGATAATTGTTTTAATGTATGGGCATGAGGCATATCCATGCTCCAGTGCATTCCTGGGGTTGGATAGCCGCTACCCTTCCTTCGGGCCCTTCCTTAGACACTTGGAAATTTCTCATTATAGCGTACAATTCCTTCACACCACAATTTCATTTCCCCAGTGCATAACAACTAACACTTGCACCTCAACTAGGTGCAATGGTTGCGCCGATAGCAGGATATACTCTGGCAATATATTGAAGGGCAAGGAAAAAATCGCAAGAAAATGTAAATTGCTTTTCTTAAGTCTAACTATTTATAGCAAAAGTCAATTGATGATAGGATGCGAGAATATTTGAATATGAACAAACACAAATGGCATTGATAAACTCTTTTCTATTCTATGCAATAAACATCTAGAGAGCCAATAGTCTCCTTCCAGAAGAACAAGATTAATTTTTAAATTGAGAACCAGAGCAAGAGAAAGTTAATGTGCATTGAGCAGATATCTAGGAAAACCAATCTATCATTCCAACCTAAGCAACTAAATCAACCAGAAATAATGATGAACTAAAAAATACACAGTAATTAAATGCAAACATCAAAATAGGAAAACAATTTCCACATTCAGTGTATATTGTTGTGCATCTTTTAATATTATTACCAAACAAGAAAGTAAAATCATTCACAAGGTTTGAGGTACAAATTACACGTAAGATTATATTTACCCATGCTTAGAGTTCACTAATGTTTAGGAGACTTCTTAAAAAAGTTTTAAATAGCTAACATGAATTTTCGGGCATTTAAAATACACAAAGCTCTAAAAAGATCCAATGCTTTTTATTTTTATGGGACTTTCCAAATGAAGAGAAAAATACCAATAGGGTTTAACTTACAGTATCTTTTATTTCTGAATGGTTCCAGCTTAATAGTTTGGGTGTTTCTCATGTCAACCCAAATTTTCTTTCACATCTTAGATAATGTCACTTTGTAAGGAGCCTTAAACATACCTCAGAAGAATGTTGCTCCTACTCTTGAGAAATATCGTGTTCCTTCAGAAGCGATGTCTGTAGTTTCCTGGATCTTGTTGACTGTCAGTTACGTGAGGATGAAGGTGTAACAAGCATACCTATAAATGCCTCATGTGCCTTTGGGTGTTTGCATTTATCAGGATGTACCAGCAATGATAGCTGATTAAAAAATAAACATAAATTAAATATAGTCAGTGTGTATCAAGAACAAATAAATTAATATAATGTTATATTAGAAAGATCTGTGAAAAAAAATAAAATTAATTTAAACGTTTAGCTACTTTAGAAAACAAATCAAAAAGATAAAACGTTCTATAAAGACTATTATTTGTATAAATTTTACTGATGACCAGCATCAACATAGCACATAAGATACAAATAATCCAATATATGGTCATATTCCAAGTTAGTTTCTTGCATACTACAAAAGTTCAAATCAATTCCAAAGGAAAAGAATAAAAATAAGGTTGAGATAAAAGAATGGCAGCTCCCACACCACAGTTGAAACATACCCCACCATAGACCAAATTCCAAGCTTTTATCATCTTCTAATTAAAATTCCCTAGAATTAATAGACTGCACACCAATATACTTGATGTGAATACAACAAATCCAACAATTGAGAGCAAATTCAAGAAGTACCAAATAGTATATTAGCATCATCCTAAAAAAAGGCTAATGGTTCCTTATCTCTCTTATTATGTGTTGCCAGTGAGCCATTTCTTCTTTTAAGAATAATGAGGTTCTTGCTTATGCCTCTCCTTACACTCTTGCTGCACTTTTGACAAATTTTGTTTTTACTTGAATTGACACCTACTTAAAATATTCAATGAACACTAAAGCTTTGTGCAGGATTTCCTCGTACTTTTACGACATTACCAAATGGTTAGAATTCCAAAAGATTTTTTTTTTATGTAATGTGTTGATCCTTAGCCCAATCCATTCTCCTAAGGGCATCATCAGACTCTGTATTTCACCTTTTATGATGATAAAAAAGGACATTGTTTCTTCTTCTGCTTTTGTCCATTATGCAAACTGAAGTTGTTTCTCCATAAACACCCTTCTCTTGACTCGTTCAATGACTCACTATAGCAAGGGACCTTCCTACAGAAGAAAAAAAATAGTTTATTGCTTTTGTATATTTTTATTTTTGAAAGGTTTTCCAGTTTGGGTCTAGAATCTAGATCTGTTATTTTGTTTTAGATTACTTCACTTATAGCAATTAAGTTCATTTTTCATGTTTTTAATTCGCTACCACTCAGTTTACTTTGGCCATTTGTGGACAAGAATATAATGACTCTCTTTTCTATATCTATGATGTCACAGTGAGGTCGAAGGATTTTGGTATATTAGTAAACAGGAACACTAGTAAAATGACTGGCCCTTGTTCAAATCCACACAACACAAAAGGCAGCCCCATAATTCGAGGACATGTCACTGAAATTGTGGAGTATTGAAATTTGTGCAAGCAATCAAGAAGAGAGTTGGTCTTGGAAACATGGTCAATTGACATTGGAACATGTTGGGCTATGTTGGCAAGAATCATTTACTTCTAGACTTGGCCATGAGATTAGCACCCAGAGATACAAAATTCAAAATTCAAGAATTTTGAGAAAATAACAGAGCAACTTAAAAGAGCTTCCAATTAACAATTCTAGCCAAAACGAAACTAAACACCAATTGATTGTACCTTGGTAGAAAACCTACATCTATCCCAAATCATACACACTGCCTAAGCTTTCAATTCTCAACATAGAAAGGGACAAAATAAATTTTAAAAATTCTAGAACGAGTCAAAAAAAGTACATGTTGATATTGTCGCTTCACATCCTTTGGATTTGAATCAAAAGATAGGTTTAGATGCTCAAAAGGGTTTAATTTTAAGCACGCAACAATCCTGCAGAATAATAAGCAGTCATTATGACATCTCTGATTTAATTTGAAGCATGCAAGTCCTCCATTGACATCTTTGATTTCCATCCATAAACCCGCCTTATAAGAGCTCCCCATGAATTTCCAACTCCTCACATTTCCCTTCTCTTCTCCTCACGTTTTCCTCTATCCCCTCTCTTTCCTGTGTTTTTTTCTGTGTTCTTTTCCTCCCAACTTGACTTCCATCTGACTAGTCTCTCCTACATGCTCTCCCTGCTCCCATGTTGTCCTTCTCCCTTCTCTCTCTACATTTTCCTCTTTGTTCTCCCTCTCAGAACAACATGAGCTTACAAATCCTTGACATCAGTATTATCACAATATTCAAACTTAGCATGAGCTTACAAATCCTTGACATTAGTTATACATGCAGATATAAGCTACAAGTTTGAACATTTCAGTTATAGCATTAGCATATTAGATTACATTAACTCTGAGCATTTAAATCTATGTTACAGCAGTTCATACTCTTCCTCGTACACATTCAAGAGTGCATTACAAATTTGAGGGACAATGCTATGGTATTCTACTAATCAAAGGTCTGATTTACAATGCATGTAAACTCAGAAATTAACATCAAATTTGTATGGCACCAAACTAACCAGCTTAATGCGAAATGAACTGTCTAATAACTCTGTGCAATTGCGGTCCTATTTTCTTATTTTATAAGCAATATTGGTAGAAGAAATTGCATTCTAGAGCAGATTTGTGAATGCATTGAATACCAAGGAGTACAATGCTCATACTTATAACAGTAAATACAATAACTCAGAAATGATAAAGAACCTGACAATGGTTGCTGGTATGACTGTAAGAGCAAGTGAAACAGAGGTTATGGCTACTGTGAGAAGGCGCTAGGGCCAGGAACATGCCATGCTTCAACAATGTAACACGTCCCTTTGATGGTGAGAAATGGGTCTGAGATGAAAGCCACGATTTCACCACTGCAAATTATTCTTCGTAATGTCCAAGTTTTTCCTCATTAGAGCCAATAATCCTCCTCAAAGATCCACATTCTGCAATTTTTTCTTGCTCTGAAGAAGGGTCACCATGCCCTATTAATGGCATGACTATCCCCTTCAATCACACACCCCTCTCCTCTTTAATGATGGTTGTCTATTGTGTTTATTATTTCTTCCAGTTATTGACCCGCGTGGAAAGAGGTTTGTTAGGGTTTTGTTTGCTTGCGTCGAAGGAGTATCCTTGCCTTTCAGGCATAAGCAATTCAATTGGGTTGAAAATATTTGCAATCAGAAAGCGGGAAGACGTGGTGATAGAATATTCTATTGTATTGTGGACAAAGTATTAGGCATTTTAGTATCAAGCAGGAGTCATCCTCGAGAGGTATCCATTATCATGTGTTTCCTTAGCAGGTTACCAATTTTCTAGCGGTTTGTGGGGACTGGAGGATCGCGTGTTTCCTGAGTAGGTGGGGTCACGCATTGGTCACACCTCGAATCTTCCTCCAGGTCGCTTTCTGCACTTTTCCTTTTGTCTTTTCTGGCACAATTTCCAATTTTGCCTTTTCAAAAAGCACTCGATGGGCTTTGAAAACTGGTTTTTTTTTTTGTAAACTCCAAGTAAACTCAAGCAGCCTTGTTGGCTTATAAATCCAAAAACTTCCCGTAAACGCAAGTAGTTCTCAGGTTAATCATGGTTAAGCTCAGGGAAAACTCCCAGGTTATAGCTTTTAGGGAATATCAAGGGGTTCTAGGTGGAAAATTTCCTTTTTTATTTGAAAACTCACATCCTTTGAAACTAGGGCTAGTCGAAATTGCAAGTTGCTTTAAATCTATGAGCAGTTCCCAAATGCAGTTAACAGGGTCTTGGTTCAAAAGGTTGTATCAGGAGGGTTTAAATAACATGTGGAAGCATTCCCTCCAGTTTGCAAAGGAGCCTGCAACCTCTTTCCTTAACTCTCAAATTGGGGAGATTGTTGGTCCTGGGAACTATCTTTGTCCTAGGTATCAACATGTTTTCTCAAATGGCACAAAGGGGAAGTTGCTCTTTGTGAATGCAAAGCAGTATAAGGGGATCTTAAGGCTTAGGCAGATCAGAAAGTTGAAGCATTCACAGAGAAAAAATCTCATTATGATTTTACCAAAGGCAGCTAAGAAAAATGTTGCAGACACTATTAAACTGATTCACTCAAATGATGGCCAAATGGAGCAAGGGGGTGTTAAAGGTGTTAAGGAAGCAATTTTGTCTCCTCAGGAGGTCAGTGGGTCATTCCAAGACAAAACAGAAAGTTTCATGGCAAGAAAAGGGGGTGGTGTGGAAAGGTGTCAAGACAATATGGACACTTACAACCCTACAACCACTCCCTTGTTGTGGTCATCTGAGCTCTATGTGAATGAGCCCATGATCATGAAGAAAAGGATTGATTTTTTAGAAGCAAAGGAGCAACGTGAAGATTCCAATCTAAAAGAAATTATAGAAGCTAGTAGGACCCATGCAATGGAAAACAAGCTGCTCAAAGAGCAAGTAATAAGCCTGCAAAGTATGATGGAGAGGGGCCAGGAGGAGTTGATTGCTCTAAAGCAAGATTTAGTGCAAGAAAAAGCAACAGAAGAAAAGGGCCCAGAGGCAGTGAAAGTAAATGACTCAGCGCAACTAGAAGCAATGCAATCAACAATCTCAAACATGGAAATAAGTGGAAGCAAGCTACAGGACCAAATAGAAGAAGCCAAATCTTGGACCCAAGTCATAAATGGATCGTCAATTTCGCAAAAAGAAACCATAGAGAAGCATATCAAGAGGCAAATAAGGGAAGAAAAAGACAAGCAAGACAAAGCTATCAACATCATTATCAAAGGTTTGAAGGACTTTGGGGAGAAGGAGAGGACTGATATTTTAGCAAGGGATTTCTTTAAAGATAAATTAAAGTGGGTTGGTTGTATTTAGCAAGCAAGTAAGATCGGAAAGAAAATAGAAAAAGGAAAGAATAGGCATGTAAGGGTTATTTTAAGAAGCATGGAAGAAAATTTTGCTATCCTAAAGAATAGGGGGATGCTTAAAGGTTCTAATATTTATTTAGATGATGATTTAACTTTTGGGAAACAAGAAGACTGAAGCAAGGAGTGGGAGAAAGTGAAATCAGCAAGGGAGGCAAGTAAATGGGCATGGTTCAAGAATGGGAAAGCTCAGATCAGCGAGCGTTTACCATTCAATAAATAGGGATTTGGGGCCCCACAGGAGTATTTAGATATTGTAAGTTGGAATTGTAGGGGTTTCCCATGGAGGAGAGGAACGAGGTTGGGGCCCGTTGCAGAGGGGAAAGACATTATTATTCTTACAGAAACACATGAACATGAGGGTTGTAAAGTCCTTAACTTTGAAGGTTTAAAGTCTCAGTGTGCAATGAAGGGACTGAGCTGGGCAAAGGGCATGGTGGAATTGTTGTGTTAATAAAAGAAACTTGGAGCGAGATAATAAAGGTTGAAAAAGAGGACCCTAACAAGCAGTTCATTTGGCTGAAATTTTTTGAAAATGGGGGTGCAGTTTGGCTGGTTGCTTGCTATTTTGCTCCAAAAAACTCAAAGATATACAAAAGGAGAAGGCTAGATAGTGAAGATCCTTTTGCAGCTCTAAAAAAAGACATTTATGTTTTTAGTACCTCTGGAGAAATAGTGTTATTGGGGGATTTTAATGCCAGGACTGCAAATAACGAGTCTATACAGTTGGGAAACAATGATGTGGGAGACAACAATCCTCTTTGGCTTGAGGAAGATGGGGTTCGGCCTTGGGAAAGGACCTCACAAGATGGTAGTGGCAGTGTGTCACACTTTGGAGTGGAATTGCTTGGTCTTTGTAGCTTGTATGGCATGGTCATCTGTAATGGTATGAAAATGTGGCCGGGATCAGGTGGTATAACTTGTAAAACCTACAATGGGAAAAGTGTGGTGGACTATGTGATTTTCTCTCAGAACTCTATTTCTAGGTTGTTGGGGTTCAATATTGAGTGTTGTCCTATTGGTTTAAATTCTGACCATATGCCTCTTTTTGCTAAGTTTAGCATACATGCTAGCAGCAAGCATGATGAACTCCAACATCATGCACAGAGAGAAGTCCATTCTCAGGGTAAAATCTTGGTGAATCAAGAAAATCAGGAGCTCTTTGTTGCTGCTTTGGAGCACCACCTTCAAGTGGAAAAAAATGAGATAACATGCAAAGAAAACAATTTAAAAAATGACTTCATTGGTAGCAATAGGCTGATTCCTCTAATTTTCAAGGCTTTGGAGGGTTGCAAGAGATCTCGTCCTAGGAGGGAGACTTCAAACACTTTTCCGGCTAATCCTTGGTTTGATGAAGAGTGTAAGGCTGCAAAGTGATTGGCCAAAAAAAATGTGTGTATCAAAGAAAACAAGGTTAAGTACGAGAAGTTAGTAAAAGCTAAAAAAGAAAAGTATGTGAATTCTAGAAGGATAGAGCTAATCTCTTTGAGTAAACATAACCCCAAAGGCTTTTGGAGAGAGCTGCAACAAAAGAAAAAGCAAACAGAAAGTAATATCACAGAGGGGCAGTGGTTAGATTATGCGAGGCTCCTCTATGAGCGGTCGTTTGAGAAAAGAAAGCCTCCTCTTGTTAGTGCTCCAAGTGAGATCTTCTCAGAAGAAGACATCAAACAAGGTATAAAAAATCTCGCAAGTGGCAAAGCTCAAGACATCGATGGGCTGCAGGCTGAATTCTTAAAGTGGGGCATTGAGCTCCTTACTCCTCTCATCAAATATCATTTTAACAACATCACGCAAAGGGGCTTTCTGGCTGAATGGACAACTAGTGTGGTCATTCCTTTACACAAAAGTGGGGACATCAATAATCCCTCCAACTACCGTACTATTATGGTCAATCCTCTCTTTGGAAAAAATTTTGGGAGCATGCTAGAACGCAAGATCAGTAGTTGGGCTGAAAAAGAAGGTAAAAGGGCTAAAGGTCAAGCGGGCTTCAGGCCAAGACACTCTACTATAGATCATTGCATCATGCTTAGGAACTTCATTGAAAAAGTGTGGGACATTCAAGGGGAAGAAGCCTTTTGCTGCTTCATGGACTTCAAAAAAGCCTTTGACACTGTACCTAGGGACAAACTTTGGGATAGAATGGAGGAACTTGGGATTCCCAATAAATTTAGAGCAGTTGTCCATAGGCTGTATGAGCAGGTTAGAGCTAAAATCAAAACCAAAGATGGTATGTCTGAGTGCTTTGGTAGTGACATTGGGGTCAAACAGGGATGCCCCTTGTCTCCCACCTTGTTTGAGTTGTCTATTGATAAGCTTGAAGATTGGTTAAACAAAAATGCGGGGGAGGGCATTCAATTTGCTAGTTATGTGGTGAAGTTACTTTTATATGTGGATGACCTTATTCTAATTGCCAAAAGTGCCCTTGGTCTAAGAGAGCATTTAAAGGCTCTTGAGATCTTTTGTCAAGAGATTGGGATGCAAGTGAACACTAGTAAAACTAAAGTTATTGTTTTCTCTCTGAAAAGGAAGAAACATGTTGATTTTATTTTTGAGGGGAGCCCTTTAGAGGTGGTAGAAGAATACAAGTACTTGGGTATTGATTTTCACAATAGGCTCAGTTGGGAGACGTGTAGAACTAAAAGGATTCAAGGGGGTTGGAGAGCCTCTTACTTGATGCAAAATAGGTGTAGGATAGCAGAGTTATGGGATTGGAAGACCAAGAAAACCCTTTTTGGTTTGTTAGTTACACTGGTGGTCCTTTATGGTTGTGAAGTTTTGGGAAGTAGCATGTCAAGCCACAAGTGGAGGCAGGTGGAAAGAATTCAAAAGCACTTAATCACTACTAGTATCAAATTCAAGTCTTCAGTTCCCTACGAGATTATTTTGGCTGAAGTTGGGATGTTTCCGATGGAGGCTTAAGCTGTAATCCAGTTACTAAGTTATTTAAAAAAAGTTGAAAACATGGATATGCAACGCTGGCCGAAATTGGTTGTTGAAGAGGAGCTAAATCGTAGAAAGAAGACTTGGATGAAAAAAAATAACAATTGGTTGAGAAAGTGGGACATTAAGTTGCATGAATGTCCTAACACTAATGAGGAGATAAAAAAATTTGTGTTCGAGAAGTTTAGAATTGCTATGTGGGCTAGGTAGCTTGGTCGCAAAAAAGCACATTATATCAAAGAATTCAACCCCATGTGGGAGCATGACGAAAAGACTACCTAAGGGTCCCAATTAAAGGTAAGGCAAGGCTTCTCGTTGCACAGTTAAGGACTGGGTCTCATCATCTTAGATGTGAAACAGGTAGGTGGATTGTCCCCAAGGAAGTGTGGGAGCAAAGAACTTGTATTTTCTGTAGCAAGGGGGTAGTTGAGACTGAATGGCACTTTATCTCTGAGTGTGCAGCTTATGAAGACATTCCTATCTAGTATGAGGGTAACTTGCTGGTGGTTAATCTAAATGAGCTCTTTATAGAAGATAGGCTTCTCAAGACGGCCAACTTCCTGATCAAGATTCATAATAGGAGAGCTGACTTGGAAAGAAATCTGAAAACGGTTAAAGATCAAACTTCGGGTCCCATAGGTTGATGGTCTCGTGGACGATATTAAAATCATTCATTCATTCATTCGAATATGCTTGATTTAAATTTGTTTTTTTTGGCAGATGCTTTGTTTGATTCATTGTACTCTACACTGCAACATTTTGATGGCTTGCACTACACTTCAGTGTGAACTATCAGATTCTTTTAAAGTTATTTTTATGATGGAAAACGTTGTGTAATCTTCCCAGTAGATGTTGTAGTTGTTCTACAAATATTATTTTATTAACTTTTATTTAGGCTATTATGTTCACCATCCCTACATGAAAGGCATCCTTCTGACCGGGAAGTGACATCATTTTCTGACATCAGACAATTCTGGTAGGATTTCCCACCCATAATAGCCTATCGGCTAAAAATACGCTAAGTAGTATAAAGAAAAGTACGCTATACAATACATGTCAACTTTTGGCTTCAACGCATAAGCTCTTCACACCGTATTTTTGTATCCTCGGCAGTAGCCCCGAGATTCTTCACAAATAGACCAATGGAAAATTCTAATTGCAACACATTCTTATTGTTACCATTATTTTTGACAACTTTAAAAATCCTTTCATTCTTTAAAGGCTCTAATTTTGGTTGTTGATCTTTGAAGTAGTTTTTGAGACCCTTTCAGCTTTTGACGTGGTTGTCAAAACCATGTGTTACCCCATCATTCTATTTTTTTAAGTTTATCAATGCTTGTTCCATTAGTTCTTTGATAGGTTTCCAAAACCTAGTCAAGATTTGAAAGAGTTTTCAAAACATGGTCAAAAGCTGACATTAAATGAAATAGCTTGAGTACTTAAGCAAATCTGGTTAAATCATAGAAGTTTTAGGTTTTTAGGTTTAGACAAGGTTTCAAAAACCTCATTAATATCCAAGAAAACACTCTATTCCGAACTTTAAACTTACATAAATCAAAATTTTGCTTTTAAATATATGTTTTCAAAAGTTTTAAGCAATATGAAGGTAAAATAGTCATTTTAAAACTCAATCAAGGTTTCAAAACCCTCATCAGAGCCTGACATGGTTTCAATAACCCCTATTAAGATTGAAGAGATTCATGTTATGAAAGTTGTATTATTCAAAAGGTGTTTTAACAAGATTTTTTACATGATCATCAAGGTTTCAAAATCTCTATTGAAACCTAATAGGGTTTTTGAAACCCACGAATTCTTTGATAAGCTTTCATAGTCGTTCCTTTTCTAAAATTCAAAAAGTGTCAGAAAGAAATATGAGACAGGAAAGCTTGTATGCACCAAATTTTAAGTGCACCACTAATACTTACCTACCACTCTTGAACATTAATTGCATCCGCTTATATAAATATTGTTAGGCCAAAGAATTCATTTTAACAAGTATTTAGGAGTGAATTCACACGTGACAAAAGAGCAGGATTTCAGAAGATCTATGAGAAGTGTTGTTACAACATTCAATCCTAACACAAAAGTATAGTAAATTTCTCCTTGGCCTAGCATATCATAAGGTAACTCAAGAAGAATTACTACAAATTTGGAAATTGAGTATCATTTTAATAGCTCATACAATTCAGTTAAATCATTTCCTAAGCTTGTTCAAATTATATTCACCATGAAGTATAAGTACTTAGGTTATGAACATTTGTTTGGTTTGTTGAGTACTATCAAAAAATTTGGACACCAAGCTAGGGCACATAAATCTAGAAAAATTTTGGGAAAGAATTGGGAAGGAAGATAGATCCCCAATTACTCAAAGACTTATTGAAAGTAGGTTGTTGCAAGTTGCAACCTTTCTAGTGGCAGTGCAATGTACAGACTTGGTCATAGAATGCATTAACCACTATGACTCTAATGCAAGAGAGATTAGGTCAAATGATAACAGATTGGTTGTTAAGATAAATAGGGATACTTTTGCCTCATTTTTGTGATTTCCTGAAAGAGAAGTGTACGCAGACTTCAATTTCATTCTTTGTCACCAACGTTTTCAGGAAAGGAAAGGGAAATATAAAAATGTTATCACTCATGAATGGTTTTCCACCCCAAAGAAGGACAAATCCCAATTGCCTAAAAAGCTACATAGGACCCATTTCATGGATGAGATCTTTGATATGATTGTTCTTTTGCATAGACTAAGGGGTAATGAAAGAGCCCATGATTTTGAAGACTACATGTACTTCTTTATACAAATAATTATACATGGTGAGAAATATCTTAATTGGGATCAACTTATCTATGACCAAATGCATTCTATGATTGTTCAATTTCCCCTCAACAAGTCATTCTATATGACTTATTATTTGTTCTACACTATTGCATGTACCATACCTTGGCCAGGTTTGAGACCAATTGAGGTTCTTGATGAAGATGTCCAAACATATGATTATTATAATCAACTCCAATTGGAAAGGATTTTTAGGAATTTTAGAAGAGATTCACCATGAGAATGGTAAGAGAGATCCAAGGGGGAATAGGTTTGAGGATTTCTCTAGAAGTTGTCCAATTGATTGACACTTATGGCAGTCATTTCATATAGTTTCAAAGATTTACTTACATCAGAGTTGGAGGTTTTGATGGACCCACTTACAAGCTACCTGAATATGCATAGGACAAATTTGTTCTCATTGAAGTATGCAGACAAGTTACAAAAGTAAATAAAAGGTTTCAAGAGAGGAAGAAGGTAGGCATAAATTCCTTATTGGCCTTGGATATTACTCTTGCAAATTAATGTCAGATGCCCTAAATATTGAAAGAGATTTAACAAAATAT
>VDFB02358134.1:144209502-144280533 GCA_007258455.2 Sequoia sempervirens
AAAAAAAATGTGTGTATCAAAGAAAACAAGGTTAAGTACGAGAAGTTAGTAAAAGCTAAAAAAGAAAACTATGTGAATTCTAGAAGGATAGAGCTAATCTCTTTGAGTAAACATAACCCCAAAGGCTTTTGGAGAGAGCTGCAACAAAAGAAAAAGCAAACAGAAAGTAATATCACAGAGGGGCAGTGGTTAGATTATGCGAGGCTCCTCTATGAGCGGTCGTTTGAGAAAAGAAAGCCTCCTCTTGTTAGTGCTCCAAGTGAGATCTTCTCAGAAGAAGACATCAAACAAGGTATAAAAAATCTCGCAAGTGGCAAAGCTCAAGACATCGATGGGCTGCAGGCTGAATTCTTAAAGTGGGGCATTGAGCTCCTTACTCCTCTCATCAAATATCATTTTAACAACATCACGCAAAGGGGCTTTCTGGCTGAATGGACAACTAGTGTGGTCATTCCTTTACACAAAAGTGGGGACATCAATAATCCCTCCAACTACCGTACTATTATGGTCAATCCTCTCTTTGGAAAAAATTTTGGGAGCATGCTAGAACGCAAGATCAGTAGTTGGGCTGAAAAAGAAGGTAAAAGGGCTAAAGGTCAAGCGGGCTTCAGGCCAAGACACTCTACTATAGATCATTGCATCATGCTTAGGAACTTCATTGAAAAAGTGTGGGACATTCAAGGGGAAGAAGCCTTTTGCTGCTTCATGGACTTCAAAAAAGCCTTTGACACTGTACCTAGGGACAAACTTTGGGATAGAATGGAGGAACTTGGGATTCCCAATAAATTTAGAGCAGTTGTCCATAGGCTGTATGAGCAGGTTAGAGCTAAAATCAAAACCAAAGATGGTATGTCTGAGTGCTTTGGTAGTGACATTGGGGTCAAACAGGGATGCCCCTTGTCTCCCACCTTGTTTGAGTTGTCTATTGATAAGCTTGAAGATTGGTTAAACAAAAATGCGGGGGAGGGCATTCAATTTGCTAGTTATGTGGTGAAGTTACTTTTATATGTGGATGACCTTATTCTAATTGCCAAAAGTGCCCTTGGTCTAAGAGAGCATTTAAAGGCTCTTGAGATCTTTTGTCAAGAGATTGGGATGCAAGTGAACACTAGTAAAACTAAAGTTATTGTTTTCTCTCTGAAAAGGAAGAAACATGTTGATTTTATTTTTGAGGGGAGCCCTTTAGAGGTGGTAGAAGAATACAAGTACTTGGGTATTGATTTTCACAATAGGCTCAGTTGGGAGACGTGTAGAACTAAAAGGATTCAAGGGGGTTGGAGAGCCTCTTACTTGATGCAAAATAGGTGTAGGATAGCAGAGTTATGGGATTGGAAGACCAAGAAAACCCTTTTTGGTTTGTTAGTTACACTGGTGGTCCTTTATGGTTGTGAAGTTTTGGGAAGTAGCATGTCAAGCCACAAGTGGAGGCAGGTGGAAAGAATTCAAAAGCACTTAATCACTACTAGTATCAAATTCAAGTCTTCAGTTCCCTACGAGATTATTTTGGCTGAAGTTGGGATGTTTCCGATGGAGGCTTAAGCTGTAATCCAGTTACTAAGTTATTTAAAAAAAGTTGAAAACATGGATATGCAACGCTGGCCGAAATTGGTTGTTGAAGAGGAGCTAAATCGTAGAAAGAAGACTTGGATGAAAAAAAATAACAATTGGTTGAGAAAGTGGGACATTAAGTTGCATGAATGTCCTAACACTAATGAGGAGATAAAAAAATTTGTGTTCGAGAAGTTTAGAATTGCTATGTGGGCTAGGTAGCTTGGTCGCAAAAAAGCACATTATATCAAAGAATTCAACCCCATGTGGGAGCATGACGAAAAGACTACCTAAGGGTCCCAATTAAAGGTAAGGCAAGGCTTCTCGTTGCACAGTTAAGGACTGGGTCTCATCATCTTAGATGTGAAACAGGTAGGTGGATTGTCCCCAAGGAAGTGTGGGAGCAAAGAACTTGTATTTTCTGTAGCAAGGGGGTAGTTGAGACTGAATGGCACTTTATCTCTGAGTGTGCAGCTTATGAAGACATTCCTATCTAGTATGAGGGTAACTTGCTGGTGGTTAATCTAAATGAGCTCTTTATAGAAGATAGGCTTCTCAAGACGGCCAACTTCCTGATCAAGATTCATAATAGGAGAGCTGACTTGGAAAGAAATCTGAAAACGGTTAAAGATCAAACTTCGGGTCCCATAGGTTGATGGTCTCGTGGACGATATTAAAATCATTCATTCATTCATTCGAATATGCTTGATTTAAATTTGTTTTTTTTGGCAGATGCTTTGTTTGATTCATTGTACTCTACACTGCAACATTTTGATGGCTTGCACTACACTTCAGTGTGAACTATCAGATTCTTTTAAAGTTATTTTTATGATGGAAAACGTTGTGTAATCTTCCCAGTAGATGTTGTAGTTGTTCTACAAATATTATTTTATTAACTTTTATTTAGGCTATTATGTTCACCATCCCTACATGAAAGGCATCCTTCTGACCGGGAAGTGACATCATTTTCTGACATCAGACAATTCTGGTAGGATTTCCCACCCATAATAGCCTATCGGCTAAAAATACGCTAAGTAGTATAAAGAAAAGTACGCTATACAATACATGTCAACTTTTGGCTTCAACGCATAAGCTCTTCACACCGTATTTTTGTATCCTCGGCAGTAGCCCCGAGATTCTTCACAAATAGACCAATGGAAAATTCTAATTGCAACACATTCTTATTGTTACCATTATTTTTGACAACTTTAAAAATCCTTTCATTCTTTAAAGGCTCTAATTTTGGTTGTTGATCTTTGAAGTAGTTTTTGAGACCCTTTCAGCTTTTGACGTGGTTGTCAAAACCATGTGTTACCCCATCATTCTATTTTTTTAAGTTTATCAATGCTTGTTCCATTAGTTCTTTGATAGGTTTCCAAAACCTAGTCAAGATTTGAAAGAGTTTTCAAAACATGGTCAAAAGCTGACATTAAATGAAATAGCTTGAGTACTTAAGCAAATCTGGTTAAATCATAGAAGTTTTAGGTTTTTAGGTTTAGACAAGGTTTCAAAAACCTCATTAATATCCAAGAAAACACTCTATTCCGAACTTTAAACTTACATAAATCAAAATTTTGCTTTTAAATATATGTTTTCAAAAGTTTTAAGCAATATGAAGGTAAAATAGTCATTTTAAAACTCAATCAAGGTTTCAAAACCCTCATCAGAGCCTGACATGGTTTCAATAACCCCTATTAAGATTGAAGAGATTCATGTTATGAAAGTTGTATTATTCAAAAGGTGTTTTAACAAGATTTTTTACATGATCATCAAGGTTTCAAAATCTCTATTGAAACCTAATAGGGTTTTTGAAACCCACGAATTCTTTGATAAGCTTTCATAGTCGTTCCTTTTCTAAAATTCAAAAAGTGTCAGAAAGAAATATGAGACAGGAAAGCTTGTATGCACCAAATTTTAAGTGCACCACTAATACTTACCTACCACTCTTGAACATTAATTGCATCCGCTTATATAAATATTGTTAGGCCAAAGAATTCATTTTAACAAGTATTTAGGAGTGAATTCACACGTGACAAAAGAGCAGGATTTCAGAAGATCTATGAGAAGTGTTGTTACAACATTCAATCCTAACACAAAAGTATAGTAAATTTCTCCTTGGCCTAGCATATCATAAGGTAACTCAAGAAGAATTACTACAAATTTGGAAATTGAGTATCATTTTAATAGCTCATACAATTCAGTTAAATCATTTCCTAAGCTTGTTCAAATTATATTCACCATGAAGTATAAGTACTTAGGTTATGAACATTTGTTTGGTTTGTTGAGTACTATCAAAAAATTTGGACACCAAGCTAGGGCACATAAATCTAGAAAAATTTTGGGAAAGAATTGGGAAGGAAGATAGATCCCCAATTACTCAAAGACTTATTGAAAGTAGGTTGTTGCAAGTTGCAACCTTTCTAGTGGCAGTGCAATGTACAGACTTGGTCATAGAATGCATTAACCACTATGACTCTAATGCAAGAGAGATTAGGTCAAATGATAACAGATTGGTTGTTAAGATAAATAGGGATACTTTTGCCTCATTTTTGTGATTTCCTGAAAGAGAAGTGTACGCAGACTTCAATTTCATTCTTTGTCACCAACGTTTTCAGGAAAGGAAAGGGAAATATAAAAATGTTATCACTCATGAATGGTTTTCCACCCCAAAGAAGGACAAATCCCAATTGCCTAAAAAGCTACATAGGACCCATTTCATGGATGAGATCTTTGATATGATTGTTCTTTTGCATAGACTAAGGGGTAATGAAAGAGCCCATGATTTTGAAGACTACATGTACTTCTTTATACAAATAATTATACATGGTGAGAAATATCTTAATTGGGATCAACTTATCTATGACCAAATGCATTCTATGATTGTTCAATTTCCCCTCAACAAGTCATTCTATATGACTTATTATTTGTTCTACACTATTGCATGTACCATACCTTGGCCAGGTTTGAGACCAATTGAGGTTCTTGATGAAGATGTCCAAACATATGATTATTATAATCAACTCCAATTGGAAAGGATTTTTAGGAATTTTAGAAGAGATTCACCATGAGAATGGTAAGAGAGATCCAAGGGGGAATAGGTTTGAGGATTTCTCTAGAAGTTGTCCAATTGATTGACACTTATGGCAGTCATTTCATATAGTTTCAAAGATTTACTTACATCAGAGTTGGAGGTTTTGATGGACCCACTTACAAGCTACCTGAATATGCATAGGACAAATTTGTTCTCATTGAAGTATGCAGACAAGTTACAAAAGTAAATAAAAGGTTTCAAGAGAGGAAGAAGGTAGGCATAAATTCCTTATTGGCCTTGGATATTACTCTTGCAAATTAATGTCAGATGCCCTAAATATTGAAAGAGATTTAACAAAATATACAATGTAATTTTATGAAAGGAGATTCCCCTTTGATAGTAAAAAATTCATCAAAGATAATCTACAATTAGGGCCAAGTTTTTATCATATTCCACAAAATAGAGGATTATTAGGAAGACTGTGTAGATGAGTATGAGGTTTGAAGGAGAATTTGGATGAGATAACCCATAAAGGTAATTTAGCCAACCACTCCCATCCCAACACTTCCACCTACTAACCAAAATATAAGTATGGTATATACCAAAACTAAACCCAATGGAATTTCCTACAAAAAAAATTAAAAAAATACAATACAAAATGCTCTTCATGGAACCTATACATGCCTACCCTATCATAGATCAATTCTCCTCTAAATTTTTTTGGCCTTATAAAATAACAATAACAATCAAATATCAGACAAAATAACAGATTCTCAATCTCATATGGGTATCCTAACTATCATCACAATTATTACCAACAAACCTAAATACTATTTAATTTCCTTCATTTGACATGGCCAATCAACAATCCTCTTTCAATTCAATGACCCTCCCCTTTTCATTAGCATTATCATTTATGACACCCAAATGTAAAGTGTCCTTGTAGGTGAAATATCTAGAATCAAATTTGTCTTTTTATGGCTTATTAAGAAAATAGAACATTCCAAAATTTACTTCAAATAAATAAGGCTTATTTTAGGTGGATTCAACAAAAATATATAAACTTCTCTAGGATGCTTTTGGTTACCCATTAGAATCAGGCACATTCTTACCAAAATTGTGGTCCTTGATTTATCATTAGCATATAGCATATTTTTAGGATAAGTAAAGACTCATCACACACAAGTTATATATTCCTCTAGTAGATCCATCCATAATGGTGTTTGATACAAACATGACATCAACTCCAAACTTTTGGAACATTACCATTAATTCTCACACAATCACATTTTACATCCTCACATCTCACACAACTAATAACATCCTTTGACCAAAAAATAAATGTGCCAAAATGGCCACATTAATAAAAAGTGGGTTCTAGGGATGAACCTAATGATCTCCATACCAAATACAATTCCTTCATCTACCTAGTACCATTAGTAACTAGGTCATACCATGAGATAAACATGCTCTAATACTTTAACAATATTAGTTAAAAAATGCACCATGTCGCAATAAATAAGCCATTAATAATAATTTTGCATTTGATTGTAGCAATGAAGAGTTAGGAAAACTTTTCAAAGAAAATAGCTTACTCTCATTGTTACCCGATTTTCACCTGCGGGCTCAATCAGGCAGGGCAATCTATGTCTTCAAGTGTTCATGAAGGCCAAATGGAGGAACATTTTCATCAAGGGTTAAATCATACATCTGATGTTGTTTCACGAAGGAAGTCTATTGGAAGGTATGCCTTAGTCGGACCATGTATAGAACTCCTCAAAGAAGAAAGTCGGTGAGACCCTCCAGTTGTCTTGTCGACTGGCTGTTGTGCTATATTCATTCGAAATCCTCAGGTCGTTGGGACATTTTTGGTCACCATGAGTCTTTATATATCTCCCCGCTTGGGAGGTCTCATCGACTCTTGTTCACAAGGTTAGCGTCGGGGAAGGAATTTGCGCTCGGGAAGAGGTCCTGCCGACTACATAAAGTCTCGCCGAAGGGGATTTCCTTTGGCATAAGGTCTTGCCGAAAGATGGAAGTCTCGGTGAAGGGAGGCGTCATCGGTGTGATGTCTTGCCGACTCACCAGAGTCTCACTGAAAGGTGGGGGCTTCGCTATGAGGTCTCGGCAACTAAGTGATGTCTTGCCGAAATGAAGTATGAGCTCGGGGAAAGTCTTGCACTCGGTGTAATGTCTCACCGACAGAAGGCAGTCTCGCCGACAGTGGCTCGCAAGATTATAGATATCGCCAAGACTCGTGGTTGACTAGTTGTTCTTTGCCATGATGTCTGGCCGACAGGATAGAGTCTCCTCGAGATGAAATAAGCTCGTCGAAGGATCTTGAGATCGGCATAATGTCTGGTCGATAGCGATTATCTCGGTGACCACTGTGGATATCGATATGCCTTTGGCCGCTCGCTATGAAGTCTTGCCAATTGTCATATGTTATGTCGATAGCCGCTAGGAGGTATAATCGCATCGGGGAGACACGATTAGTGTCTCACCGACATGTGATTATGTTTGAGTAACCTTTGACCACCCGGGAATCTTACGTGGAATGTGTTCACCCAATCAGAGGGAGCTAAAAGGTGAACCATTGGCAGTGTGATTGATTGACTACCCCTGAGAAGAAGATCAAAGGAATGCAAGCGGCATGGATCTACTCTATGATCAAAGGCATGGCTCGGCTCAGTGAAACAATGGTGTTTGAATCTAACATGAAAGTCGGATGCTGCTTCTCGAAGATGGTCAACTTGCAGGAAAATCGTGAGCACAGGAAGGCTGAAAGGAAGAAAAGGCCACGAGTCAATGACAGCTGGGATCTCTGCTGGCATAAGGTAGATCAATATTAATGGCTATACTCCAGGGCATTCAAAGTGGCTCTGATGGAAGTTCGAGGGTGGACACGGAGGTTAGAAGTTAATGTTGTGGTTGCAAAAGATTTGAAGACTTCTCTTGAGGGAGATCCTTCACACCGACATGGACAGTGGAGATACACATTCAATGCGGAAGTAAGTTAAAAAAGATCTAAGGGCAGATCTTTCTAGAGGCTGATATTTTGGTAAGCCCTAGGGCAAGGGCCTACACTTTTTGTATAAATGGCATTTTTTCCTCTTTGTGAGGGAGTTCTTATGCTTTTCAAAATTTTGTGACTTTGGCAGTCCTTTCTCAAATTAGCAAACTTTTGTAACTCATTTGGAGCATGATATACAACGTTTACCTTGGATACCATTGATTGTCTCATTTTTCCTTCTTGTTCTTGCAGCATCGTGTATTGTCAAGTGATTGATCAAGTTATTTGTGAGATTTTTTATTTCCCTGTAGCTTTGTCTCACGTATTATGCCTTTTCTACAAAAGAATGGTTATGCGGGTTGTAAATTGTGTTTTAAAGTTGTATATGACCCTTTTGATTTGTGAAAATTACCTTTCCTTCTTAAAAGCATATGCAAGTCAACCTTTTTACAAAATATTCATGCATAAACTTACGGTAACATGTTGTGTAGTTCAATGTCAGTCATCCTTATTCAAGTGTATGCCAATCCGAATGTTCATAGCTCTTATTACATTTAGGTGTATCACCATAGAAATAATGTTCTCATTAGTTTTAATTTTTAAGCAGTCTCCTTCTACCCTTTTTCTTTACAGAATCAGTAATTTAGGTGACACCATAGGAAGCCAGCCTTCTCTGGAGGTTGACCTCTGTTTACAAGAAACTCACAGCTTTAGAGGTCTTCCCATGTTACACTGAGGTGTTGAACATTAGGTTCAACAGGGTGCAAATTTCAGTGGATAACACTCATATAACTTCAAAAACCTAAAATTTATACACAAATACATAATCAAAACTACCCAAAAATAGCTATGAAAATTTATATTATGCAACAAAAAATTCACAAAGTAATCACTTCTCTCAAACCAATTGATAGACTACTAATTCCCTTACCTAAAAACTAGCAACCCACCTAGCCAATATGGTATCCCCTCTAATTAGAAAGTAAAATTCCTTCATCAAGGTCTTTATTCATTTTTTTTAACTTCATTATAGATGAAAAAGGTTGAAGAATATTAGATCTTATGCAATTTTGATGTGGTGTCCTTGTTTACCAAATTCCCTATTAATGAAGATGTCAAACTAATTAGGTGCAAAATCAATGATGAGGCAGTGTGCCTAAAGTCCACATTTTTCACTTTTCAAGATATGGTTTATGAACAAACCAAAGGGGTTTTCATGAGATCCCTAGTATCCTCAATTGTGGCTAAACTTTATATAGATTATTTTCAATATTTGGCCCTTAACTTCTTCCTCATCAAACCTACACGGTGGAAATGCTATATTGATAACACCAATATATGTTAGCCTCATAGTCTTGAGAAATTAGAAAACTTATAGTCTTGCCTAAATAATATTGTTAACTACAAAAAATTCATCGAGGATCTTGAATCCAATAACCAAATTTATTTCCTTGATGTTATTTTTAGTGGGAAAGGATATGGCTTCCTTATTCATCTCATTTTTAGAAATTTCAACCACACTAACCTCTACCTTCATGCATCCTTGTATGATCATTCATACTAAATATAATGAATTATTTTGACAAATAAAAATCAGATTTTTAAATTTTAAATTAGATGTTGCAAAATCTAAATTTCTTCATAATTTTAATACAATAATGTCAAACCAAATTTAATGAATGAATCCAACACATGAAATATTGACTCCAAATCTATTTATTATTACTAATGAGAACCAAAAATATTTATGACGTAATAGTAACATAAATAGCATTTATAACAAAAATGATAACTATAAGATACTATATTAAAACCACCTCAAAAACTATAGATTATACAAACTAGAATCAAATAGAACTGGCAACTCATGCAACACATTCACAAACTTTGAATGAGATTGTCATGTAGAAAATCCAATGTGGTTTTTTCCTCCAATTCTTGAAACCAAAGGTTTTTGTATTCTAATCTCTAACAAATATAATGGTTTTTATCTTCAAATTTGATTGCTTGAACATAAGGCTCAAAACAACGTTGACAAGGGTTCTTTTCTTTGGTGTAGAATGAATGATATCCAATAAATGCATTTTCCCTCATATAACTAAGATCAAAAGTTGGTAAAGGATCTCACCTAGATGAATGGATTAGATCATGCATGCATCAAGAAAATCAAATGTTGGTCCTTTTTCCTACTCAAACTAAATTTTGAATTTTCCTTTGTTGCATAGGTCAAAAATCTAATCTTTTCTAACTAATTGCACTTTTACATAGTTCACAAACTCACAAACTTTGTGAAACTCAAAACTTCGTCCCTTTTTTCCTCTTCTTTGCTTCTCTTCTCTTCTTTTCTTTCTTCACTTTAGCTTATCACACTTTTTATCTCTCCACAAACATTAATTTTCAAGAGTTTACAAACTTGTGAACTTTGCAACATCACAAACCAAGTAAATTCTTCCAAACTTTGCTGCACTTTTCTTCAATTCATGAACCTTCAAAATTTATGAAATTCTAAAATTCATGACATCTCTTCCTTTCTCACACTTTCAAGGAGTTCATAAACTCATAAAATTTGTGACAATTAGAACCTTGTTGCACTTTTGCACATTTTGCTAACTCGCTAACTTTGCACCAAGCAAAATCTTGATGCATTTTGCATCGTTTGTGAACTCACAAAATTTACAAAAATACAAGCTTCTATCCTTAGCATCTTCCCCTTCATTAACTCATAGAATTTTTAAAAATTTAATATTTTGGGCAACTTCACAAGTAAACATCAAAATAACTATTTCCTAATTTTTCATACCTTAACCCACTAGAAATAGGGAATGGGCAGATATTACCTCTAATTTAGGAAGATCGAAAAAGGGATATTACAAATCTTGACATTACAAGTCTACCCTCCTCGAGATTTCTTTCCCTAAATCAATTAAAATTCAGATGCTCTAGTATCTTAGGTCCCTCCCATGTAGCATTGACGAGGGAGCAAACCCGAGACACAGAATAACACTCACAAAATAGAGAATAATATTTTATTCAAAAATATGGAACTCTTACATGCAGAGGATCTCAAATCCTCAAGTTCTCAGATACATGCAAGCTACAACAGTTTCAGGAAAAATTACAGAATTACAAAAAAAATCCCCAGATTCCCCTTTCGCAGCATGCGAACTTCTTTCCCCAAAAAGTTACTCAAAAATCAGAAACTAGCCCATAAATAGACCCATTTCGGTTTGGAACCAAAGACAACATTTGAGATAATATTTTTTGCGGTTTGGCGCCAAAATTACAATTTGAAATTCAAATTTAAATTCACATTCGAAAATTAGCACATTTCTAAAATATGCACCAACTTCCGAAAGCCATAACTTTTAATCCGACCGTTTGATCTTCAATGATAATACCTTTTCGGAAAGCTCTCAAAAAGATGATGTTCCCCAAAATAGGCCTATGGTTGACTACTTTGGCATTTCCGCAAATTTTTGGGCCCATCTGGAACCGTTTAGGGCCTCAAATTGGACTCAGAAGGTTTTTCAAGGCAAAAAGCAGAAACTGGAACTTGAATAACTTTCAAACCATGAATGATCTTGACCTGATTCTTTCACCAAAGTGATTATTTTTCCATCCTAAACCTTCCCATAAATTTATGTCTTTCCACGCCTTCAAATTCATACTTGCTAAAAATAGCAGTTGAGCAAAAAAAGCAGAAAAGCAGTTCTGAAAGTTGGAAACTCTTATTCGACGAAAAGGGTATCCAGAAATGCAAAAACATCTACAAAAAGGAAACAATAGGAAAATAAATGGAAAACATCTTTTTGGGTGATGCAAGATTGCCCTCACACCACTGGATGCTCCTGCATCAAGCATCTTCAAAAAGTAGGTTCTTCTAGCAAACTAGATATTTTATGATATCCCTTCTCAATTTTTTTTCCCTAATATTTATTTATTTTGGTCCCAAAATCAACTTTCCATCATCATCCATGGGTGGTAGATTAATTGAAGGTACAATGTGTTGTCCAAGGGTCCTCTTTAGACATGAGGCATGAAAATTTATTATGGATCTACCTATTTTATGGAAGTTTCATCTAATGAGCCACTTCACCTATCCTCCTCAAAATCCTATAAGGCTTATAGCACTTGGGTTTGATCTTTTCAGATCAACTTCTTTAGATGGAGGACTATATATATAAGGTTACAATATTAAATAGACCATGTCCCCCACCTCAAAAGACCTCTCCATACAATGCTAATCTACATAAAAAATTTGCTAATTCTAGGACTTTTTTAGGTGTTCTTTAAGTGATTTTAATATTTTTTTGGCCTTGATTGACCAAGTCACCTATTATTGATACCCTACTATTTTTAAATATTGAATCAATAAAAAATATGCCATCATATCCATATATGGCTTTGAAAGGAGACATAACAATGGACATGTGGTATGATATATTATAGTAATACTCTCTCAGATATAACCGCTTAACCCATGCACATTATTTATTTAAATAACAATTCCTCAAGTATCCCTCAACCCAAGTATCTCATATATAACCGCTTAACCTATGCACATTATCTTTTCTTCTTCTTCTACTGCTACTTGTTCTTCTTCTTGTCTGTTCTCTTGTTCTTTTATTTATCTTTCTCTTCTTGTTGTTCTTGTTCTTGTTTTTTCTCTTTCTCTTTTTCTTTGTTCTACTTCTTGTTCTTTTTCTTTTTCTTCATTTTTGTGGCTACTTCTTGTTGTGAAGAAGTTCTAGAAAGATAAATTTGTAAAAAATCACACAAATGAAGTCAAAATAATCTACAATTTTTTATTTAACTTATCAAGAACTAGGTTGAACTTTCCTAGAAAAATATCCTAAAAATTAGGTGTTTTTCAACCTTGAGAGCGAATTTATTGTAAACCATAATTTTGCAATAAATCACTTAATTTTTCTCCAATAACTCTAAAAAAATTACCATATGCTCCTATCTTCTTAAAAATCTCACTAAAAATAAGGAAGCAATTCTATAGGATTGGGAAGATATACACATTCCAAATAAATTGGACAAAAACCCTAGTTTTGCAATAAATCCCTCAATTATGCTCTAATTCCTCTAAAATATGGACTATATCTTCTTTAATATTCTCTTCAAAAACCCTTTAACAATCAAATAAAAAAAATTCAAAATCTAGGAGATGTATTTTTTAAAATAACCTCCTAAATTGAAAAAATGCCTTGTTGTCGTGGTGCCAAGATCATACCCTGATACCACTTGTAATGAAATAAATTGCACAATAGAATAATAAGATAGGAAATACACTATAAATTCTTGATAATAAAATGCCACTTTGAGGGGGCAACCTCCCGATCCACTTTAATGGTTATACCTCCAATATTCTTCAATAAAAACTCAATACTCAACATGATGATGATAACTAACCTATACCTCATATATATACCATACCAATTCCTTGGATACCACCTAAGCAGACCTAGATACTTAAATGTAACTCCTAGTATGACATATATATATATATGTGTGTGTGTGTGTGTGTGTGTGTGTGTGTATGTGTGTGTGTGTGTACATATATATACATATGTGTGTGTGTGTGTGTGTGTGTATATATATATGTGTGTGTGTGTATATGTATATATGTATATGTATATGTGTATATATATGTATGTATATGTGTATATATATGTGTGTATATATATATGTATATATGTATATATACATACACACACACACACACACACACACACACACACATACATGATTATGTAACTTATTTAAGAGTTAAGATAGACCACAAGCTGACTACTCATAACATTGTACATACTAGAGGGGTAGGGGCATAACACTAACTATATTATTAGGCAATCCATGTAGCTTTAACACTTAATTAAAAAATAATGTTTCCACTTAAGGAGATTTTAAATATTATGGGATGGCAAAAAAATGTGCATATTTTGTCAATCTATTCACAACTACATAAATATAATATTTACCATGTACCTTAGGGAGGCCTATGATGAAGTCCATGGATATATTGTTCCACTTTTTATTGGGAATTGGTAGTTATTAAAGCAAGCTTGCTAGAAAAATGTGTTCTCCTTTATTTTATTGGAATTGGTACACTCCATTTTATGTTTGAGAACATATTCCTTGATGCTCTTTCCTAAGAACCTTTCCCTGATTTGCTTGGATGTTTTAAATTATCCTAGGTGCCCTACTAATTACATATCATGAATTGATCATGATATATTTTTCTTTATCTTAAATTTAGAGACCAATAAAACTTTGTTCTTATATATAATGAGCCTATCTACTACCATGTACCTATCACTCCATCAATAATGTTAGTATAAAATGTTTTTTTAGCATATTCATCCATAATAGAAACCTTCTGATCAACAGAAATAGTGGAAAGAGAGCATAGAGTAAGCATTCAAAGAAGAGCATCAACAACAACATTCTTCTTTCCCTTCATATAATCTATGTTGAATTCGTAATATTGCATCTTACTTACCCACTTCTACTAGTGATCATTCAAATAATGTTGGTTCACAAATAATTTCAAGCTATTGTGTTCAATTTATACTACAAATATTTCACAAACTAAATATTGCCTAAACTTCTCCAAGACATGCATAATAGAAACATTTCCTTTTCAAATATGGAATAAGTTATTTTTAATTCACTTGGTTTTCTACTTTCAAAGGCTATGGAATTCCTCCTTTTAGTCAAAATAGCTCTTATTCCCTCTCTTGAAACATCACATTCTACAAAAAATTGAAGAGAGAAAATAGGTGTATCAAGAATAAGGCATGAGCTCATTACTTTTTTTATTTTTTTCAAAATTTTCTTGAGTATTTGTTGTCCATTCAAAATCCCCCTTCTTTGTTTAATCCATCAAAGGTGTAGCAGTTTGAGAAAATCATTTCACAAACCTCTTGTAGTAGTTACATAAACTAAAGAATCCTCTCAATTGTGTTAATGTAGTAGGATGTGGCCAATCTAAAATAATTTGCATCTTTTGGGTATCAACTTGTATACCCTTAGCACTTATGATAGGTCCTAAATACAAAGCATTTATTAATCCAAACTCACATTTGTATTATTTTTCATAAATAAAATTATTATTCTAAAATACCTTAAGTAGCATCCATGTGCCCCAAACGTTCTTCTCATGTTTTACCATAAATAAAAATATTATTAAAAAAAAAAAATTCTTAATGTATTGGTGAATATATGATTCATAAATGACTGGAAATTAGTTGAGGTATTTGTTAAACCAAAAGGCAAAATAAAAATTCAAAATATCCAAAATGGTATATAAACATTATTTTCTATGCATCTTCCCCTCTTACTTGGATCTAGTGATAGCTTAATATCAAATAAATCTTTGAGAAAATTGCATAGCTCCATGTAGTTTGTCTATCATCTCATCTATTTTGGGTATAAGGTATCTATTCTTAATGTCATTTTCCAATGCCTAGTAATCAATACACATACACATAGAACCGTCCTTTTTTATAAGTGTCACTTAAGATGCAAAAGGATTGGAACTAGGCTTTATGTAACTCATTTCTTAAATTTATTGAATAGCCTTCTCAAAATCCTCCTAAAATCCTCTTGGGTGATGAGATGGAGTGATTATGTTTGGCTTTGTGTCTGGTTTTGATTCTATGATGTGCCAAAAACCTCTATCTAGAGGTAATCTTGGATACAAGATATTGAGTATCATAGTACTATTCTTATACAATAAAAATGAATATTAACATGATGTGGGGATGACTTACCTATAGAATAATTTATTAAGGCAATCAAACAATTGGCTTCCCATGCAAGTTGACCCCTATGGAAAGTCCTCTCCATTATGTTTTCCTATAACAACTCATGATGCCAAGTTAGAAATTCCCTTAAGTACCACTTCTTTCCCAATTGATTTGAACTTAAGCTCCATATTCTAGTCATTCTATGATAATTAACCTATAGAGTGTAAACATTGAACATCCAACACCATATTTGTTTCTCCTAAACTATAACATAAAATTCATCACATACCTTATAATCTCCAAGCGCTAAATTGGGTTGTCAAATTATTTTGGTGTAGGGAGTAGTGAATCCATTAGCAAAAATGATATTGGAACCCTCAAAATATTTTACCTTATATCCTCTCTTAACCACCAAAACTTCATCAATAAAATTGTAGGTTTCCCTACTATCAATGAGCACTAAAATGTATTGTATGGATAATAATCCACGAACTCTAAATGTGTGATATTTGGGTGCTCCTAACACAGTTGCAAGAGTACCACCACTCATGATTTCACTTTCCATTCGTTCAGTTTCAAAATATTCTAAAACTAATTGGGTTTATGTTTTTATGGTCTTGAATCTTCATCAAAAACCACCTCATGTTGAACTTATCATTTATCAAAGCATATGTGGCCTAGTTCCCATTACTCCCTACAAGAAAATCATATTTTATTTCTCTAAATTTTATCATTGGAATCTTCATCCAACTTCTTTGATGTAGTCAAAGGTATGGCCTTCTAGAAGGGTTCATGAGATCCTTTTTTTTAAGAAGTTTCTTTTATGCTGCCCAAAATTGGGTACCTTGGAGTGGTAGGGAAATATATTCTTCAAAATATATGACTCCAAAGTTAGAGTTCTTTTGATAGTCTCTTGTAAGGTGGATGAAATAAAAGCATTGACTAGGCCTTTGAAATGTTCAAAGAAATCCTCAATGAAAAGATATAATTCTTTTCTCTGATATTTTAGACAGCATCACCACAACCCTCTCTAAATATGCTACATAGGTGCTTACAAAATTTTGTTGCTTGACCTTAGATAATTCCTTAAATATTCTTCTTGATCCTCCAACTCAATTTTTTTAAGTAATCTCTAGCTAAACTCCTCAAAGTATGCACTTGAGCATGCCCTTGTATGGTCAAAACATGGTACCACCAATCATATGTAATTCCTTCCAAATGTAAAGTAGGATTTGGATTACTTCTTTCTCCTTCATAGGATTTATAGCAAGGTAAGTTTACAAATTTTGCAACCAATCCCTAGTTGATATCTTATCATTATCATTAAAAGTGGGTGTTGAGAGTTTGTTTATTTTATTCTTCAAATCATTCCCACTCTTACTCTGGTTGTTTCCTTTCCCTTGTTTGATTCCTTCCTTTTTTTTTCTACATATCTTTGCACAATAAGTTTGCCTTAATACCTTTAGATTGGCTTTGGTATTCTACATACCATTTAGTAGTTTCCACTATATAAGAATATTCATTCTAATCAATGTATACATTAACAAACTCATCATCTTCAAGAATAAATACCAATTTATAGATTTTATAAATGGTATTACTTACATGTCTCAAATGAACCATCACTTCCTTGGGGATCTTTTGTGCTTAATTACTCTACCAACCATGTGTTATCAATTCATTTGACTCCTTTTTCCAATTAATATTTGATAGTTTTTTGAAAGATTGTTTATTTTTCATCTTCAGTCATATTTATTTTCCCTCTACTCCCATATGCTATTTCCTCTACCTTTGATCTTAAACTCCATGTTCCTACACCTTCAATCTCTAGTTACCTTTCCTCTCTCCTAAGATACCTTATTTCTCTATGAACTAGAAACATAAATCATTAAATTCACTACATATTGTTTAACTATAATACCAATATAATAACATCAATATACTCTTTTGAAAAATAAAATTCAAATTTAATTTTTAAAAATAAGATGTTACAAAATCTAGATTTCCTTATAATTTTAATACAATAATGACAAACTAGATTTAATTAACAAAGCCAACACGTGATATATTAGCTCTAGATCTATTTCTTATTACTAATGAGAACTGAAACAAATTATAATTATGCTACAATAGCAGCATAGTAGCTGCAATAAAAATAACATAGTAGTTGTAACAATAGCAATAATAACTGCACAATACCATAGTAAAACCATGCCACAAACAACTATAAATTATACTAACTTGAATCAGCTAGAACTTGCAACTCAAGAAGCACATTTATAACCAATGATTGAGATTGTCATATAGAATCCAATGGGGTTTCACCCTCCAATCCTTGAAACCAAAGGGTTTTTTTCCTGTAATCTCCAAATCCAAGGGTTTTCATCTTCATATCTAATTTATTGAATACAAGGATCATAAAATGTTGACGAGGGTTTCTTTTGGTTTAGAATAAATGATATCTAGTGAATGCATCTTCCCTCTTTATATAAATAAGATCAATAGTTGGTAAACCACCTCATCTAAATGAATGGCTTATATCATGCATGCATCAACCACATTAAATGCTACTCCTTTTTCCTAGTCGAATTGGAATTTAAATTCATCTTTGTTGTACAGGTCATAAATATGATCTTTTCTAACTAGTCACACTTTTCTATAGTTTGTGAATTTATAAACTTTTAGACATTCAAAAATTCACCCCTTTTTCCTATTCTTTCCTTCTCTTCTCTTCCTTGCTTTATTAACTTCATCTTTTCATACTTTTACCTCTATATATGTGAACCTTATTATCCTTTCACAAAGTTCATGAGCTCATGAACTTTGTGGCATCACAAACTAGGTGACTTCTTCCATCCTTTGTCACACTTTTCTTCAATTCATGAACCTTCAAACTCTACAACATTCTAAACTTTACAAAATAACCCTCCCTTAATTATACTTTCAAGGAGTTCACAAACTCACAAACTTTATGACAATTAGAACATCATTGTGTTTTCACACATTTTTCTAACTCACTAAATTTATGACAGGAAGAAACTTGTCACATATTTGCATGGTTCACAAAATCGTTAAATTTAAAAAAATCATAACCTATTAGCTTTAGCTTCTTCCCCTTCATTAGCTCCCAAACTCAAAAAAAAAAAAAAAAATTGGGCAACTTCACAAGTAAACATCAAAATAACTATTTCCTAATTTTTCATACCTTAACCCACTATAAATAGGGAATGGGTAGATATTACCTTCAATTTTGGAAGGTTGGAAAAGGGATATTACATCATCCTAACCAAAAAGATGGTATCTTAAAGGCCCTATCCACTAGGGCTTATCATATTTCTTATGAGGATCACCTAGACATAAATATCTCCCATCTTCTAAAGTTTTTAAATTAAATGAGTATCTAAATAAATACATCACCAAAGAATTTAACCAAGCCAAAATTTACGTGCTTAACTCTAAATGATGATTATCCTTGTGATGTCCTTATTGTTACCCTCCTCTTCATAGAAGGAATCTCTAAAATCCTTCATAAAAAAAGAATTTGGTGTTTCTTTAAATCATTTTTATAGTATTAGAAACCTTCCACAAAAGATCCAAAAACTATTATGCTCAACTATAGGATCTATAACATCACCTATTCTTGTGGAACTCCATACATTGATGAAATGGTCATTCCATCCACATTGGAATTGAGGAGCATAAGGTTGACATCAAGTATGAGTTGATCTCTAAATCCACCCTTGGAAAACACTTCCAAAACACTAAGCACCACATTCACCTTGAGGATACTCAAGTCCTTGTTAAAGAAGAACTTTACTCTAGAAAAAACTCAAAGAAGTAATCCTTATAAGAATTCCCCGAAAAATATTAACCAATATGAAGGATGGAATTTTAGTTTTTCTTTCCAACCTCTATTAAACTCTAACAAAATCAATCCCCATATTTCTTGATCTCTCTCTTCACCTTCCCCCCTTACTCTGTAATTCTCACTTGCACTTATCTTCCCTCTCTTGGTGTCCATTTCCCTTCTCTCATCATCCCTCTCCCTCCTCTCTTATCACCTTCCATCTCTCCCCCCTCCCTACCTCCCCACTTTTTCCTTCTCTTTCCTTTCCTCACCATAACCCACCCCTTACCCACCTTGAGTTCCCCTTCTCTTATTATTGTTATCACCTCTCTTCATTTATTTTCTTTACCCAAGCCTCTTGTTCTCAATGCCCCCATTTTCTCTCTTCTATCTTATCTCCTTAATTCTTTGGGCCCATTCAATTTATCCAATTTCTTCCTCTATTCTAAACCTTTGGTCCTTGTTTTGTTATTTTTAGCAAGTTCTATGGGTATAATATATTATTTTATTAAGTTATCGATGGCGGAGAGAAGGAGGGAGCAAGGTTTTTGTAGGTCGCAGGGCTTTCGAGGACCTAGCAGAGATCCGAGCTCACTACCTTTTAACCAAAGGAATGGAGGTCACTCTCAGAACCCATCGTGGAAAGCACTGAAGAAAGCATGGAAGGCTCCGACAAATAATAACAAAGGTTCTAACAATCCTGGTAATAACAAATCTACTCAACAAGGTCATGATACAAGGAATAGGTGGGGTTATCCAAACCTGCATTTGGCTGCACTAGTTGACTTTCGAAAAGTAGAGAAGAAATTTTGGAGGCCAAAGGCACAAGGAGATTTCCAGCCAACTAAAAAGGTACACCCAAATTTTGAGCATACTATAGTTGTTTCCTTAATGATTGATGGTCAAGCCTGGAATGAATTAGTGAGCCATTTCAAGGAAAAGGCTTTTTTTATGAAATGGAGTGGGCCTTGGCCAGCCTTTGGAAGGGTTAGGAATTGGTGTAATAAACATTGGGGTGAAGCAATCACTCTGAAAACATTACCCAATGGTTTTTATCTTGTCATTTGTCCAAGTGCCAAAGACAAGGAGTGGATTTTTAATAGTTTCCCTTTTTTGATGGGGGGTAAGGGTTTTTTTCTTAAAGACTGGACTTTGAACTTTAACCCTAAAAATGAAACCATCACGGAGGTGTCAATCTGGATATGGTTGTACAACCTTCCTCATGATTATTGGGATGTCAAAACCCTAAAGTTGATTGGAAATAGACTAGGAACCTTTGTAATGGCGGATGAAGCCATAGCAAGTAAATATTAGAGCATGTATGCTCACATTTGTATTCTTTGGTAGGTAGTTCATCCTCTCCCTAAGATGGTGGAACTAAAAATAGGGGAGGGAATCTGGAAACAAATGATTGAAGTTGAGGAAATGATTGAAATTTGTTATGTATGCAAAGGGGTAGGACATCCAACAGGGGAATGCATGCAGCTGGAAAAAGGAAAGGGGCTAGATCAAAATACTCTAACATATTTATTGTTGACAAAGGAAAGAGATTTTCAAGTTGAAGATAGTGGCTTCTTGGAGGCTATGTTGAAAAAGTGGGACCAACCTGTTGGGGAAGATTGGGTCCTAAGAAACTTAGACATAACCATTAGTTTGTGGAAAATTTCTCAAGGATGGGAAACACTTAAGGAAGTTGTTTGGAGTTTTGTTGAGGGTAAGGTGTGGTCTAATGTTGATTTAGAACTGGTTCCTTCTTGGGAGAGCATTGAATCACCTGGAGGGAGAGATGTTAGTCAGGAGGAAGGAAACGATACCGTGTCTGAGTGTAAAGTTTCTTAGCAGATTGTTGTTTTGATGGAGGATGGCCTTAAAGAAAAGTTGGATATTGGTCAGGTTTGTTTTTTAGGGAAGGAAGACTTGGTTTCAGAGAAGCTTTCAAAAGTGGTGGAATCTAGAGAACAGAGATTTGAAGCTGTTGAAAGCTCCTTAATTAACACATTAAGCCCCAATAGTGATAAGAAAGGTCTTCTAAATAATCTAAGAGGGGAGAAATTAGGTGAGGAGGTGGAGGAAAATTAGAATGCTCTTGAAAAGTCACCTCTAATCAAGAATAAAAATGTGGATGAAAGTTTTGAAGTCAAGGATCCCATCTTTAAGGACATTCAGATCTCTCCAATTATAAATCTAGAGAGTTCTTTTGAGGAAGCTAGGGAGATCATAAAATTCTTGGCAATGGGTTAATGTTATATCAAAACAATTAATTTCAAGCTTCTATATAATGAATGTCTATGGACCGAACAATATATCTAAAATGAGAGGAGTGTGGAAAGCTATCTCAGAGGTGCTATCTGCTAATGGTGATAGGTTATTTCTTTTGGGGGGAGACTTCAATGTGATTTTACGGTTGTCTGATAAGTGAGGTGGTCTTAAATGGCTAAACCAAAATCAAAGGTATTTCAGCGATTTTGTGACAAGCAATGGCCTTTTTGAAATTCAATTTAAAAGTGGTGATTTCACTTGGACAAATAGGAGAAGTGGCTTCTTAAATATTGCTGAAAAATTAGACAGATTTTTCATTGTCAAGAATTGGGAAGATTTTCAGTGGACCTTTCAGGCTGACATCCTCCCCATTACGGGCTCTAATTACTATCCAATTAGTGTGACAATTCAAGAGGATGTTGTACCAAATCGATGTCTATTTAAATTTGAAAAAATGCAACTAAGAGAGGAAGGTTTTTTGGAGTTGGTTGTTGGATGGTGGTCTAATGTGCCGCCATAGATTGGAAAAAAAGCCTTTATGTTTTTCAAAAAGTTGCAATTTGTCAAGGAGCAACTAAAGAAATGGAATAGAGAGGTGTTTAAGAACATCTTCTTAGAAAAGCTTAGACTTGAACAAGATTTGGGGGTGTTACATTTAAAAGTTATTGAAGGGGGTATGAGTGAGGATGATTTTCTAAAAGAAAAAGAGCTTAATAAGCATTACACAAAAATTTTGGCAAGAGAAGAAATATTTTGGAGATAGAAATCAAGGGAGACATGGCTCAAGGAGGGAGACCGTAATACAATTTTTTTTCATAATTCGGTTAAGGTCAGGAGGTCCTGCAACAAAATATTTTCAATAAAGGACAAGCATGAAAATATTCTTAAGGAAAAGGATGATATCTGCAATGAAGCAGTGCATTTCTTTACAGAAGCTTTTAGAGGTAATCAGATTGATATCTCTCTGGTGGATGAAATTTTGGAAGTTATCCCCCCGTGTGTTTCAGAAGATTAGAATGCAGTGCTTTCAAAGGTTGTCACAATGGAAGAAGTTAAAGAAGCTCTCTTTAGTCTTGGCACCCGGACTTGATGGTTTCCCAGCACTCTTTTTCCAAAAATTATGGGATTTCTTGGCTACCAATCTCTGGAAGGTTGTGGAGGAATCAAGAGTGGGTGGTTTTGTTTTGAAAGATTTTAATAATACATTTATTGCTCTTGTCCCCAAGAAAGATGAAATTTTGTCTTTTAATGACTTTAGACCCATCTCTCTCTGCAACACTATATACAAGGTCATCTCAAAGGTGATGGAAAACAAGCTAAAGGGCATTCTTGATGATGTGATCTCTCCTGAATAGAGTGGTTTTTCACCAAACCAGTCCATCTATGGTGTTATGGTTGCACGTGAGGTGATACATTCCATTCGAATAACTTGAACTGAAAGAATGTTGGTAAAGTTGGATTTTAGGAAGGCGTATGATGAATTTAATAGAAATTTCCTCTTAAAGGTACTTAGGAGGTTTGGATTTTGTGATGCTTGGGTGAACTAGGTTGAAAGTTGTATTAAATCCCCTCACTTTTTGGTTTTAGTGAATGGAAGCCCGCAAGGTTTCTTTGAGTCTGAAAAAGGAATAAGGCAGGGGGACCCAATCTCACCTTTCCTATTTATTATAATGGTTGAAGTCTTGGGAAGACCGATATCCAAAAAAAGGGGAGATGGGCTTTGGAAGGGTGTTCAGGTTGCGGAGGGTGTTGATTCTCTTTCTCATTTGCAATTTGTTGACGATACTCTGCTATTGGGGGAAGCTTCTTTAAGGGAAGCCAGGGTGATGAAAGAATTTTTGGATAAGTATAGAAAATCCTCTAGGCAGTTCATAAATTGGAGAAAATCTGAGATTTTCTTTTTTAATACGAGCTGCCAGAAGCAAAGGGCTCTATTTTGGGTATGAAATTAGGCTCTCTTTGAGGGAAATATCTGGGCATTCCTTTATTTGGGGGGGCAAGTAAGTTGGAAGTGTGGAAGGAGTTGGTAGAGTGTTGTTTGAAGCGAATGGATGGATGCAAAAGTAGGTGGTTGACTTCAGTTGGAAGAATTTTGATGCTAAAATCTGTCATTTCTTCCATTCCTATATTCTCAATGATGTGTCTTAGAATACCAAAAAAAAATCATAAAGGTTTTTGGGCAGAGAATGAGGAATTTTTTTTGGAATGGTGCTAATGATCAGGATAAGATACCCCTTCTCTTGTGGGAGAAGATTTCCAGGTCAAAGGAAAAAGGGGGAGTGGGATTGAGAGATTGGAATTTATTGAATGAGGCTTTGGGTGTGAAATTGGTGTGGAACATCTACTCCCAACCCTCTCAATTATGGGTTTGGATTTTAAAATCAAAGTATTTGGATTCTATGGAAGACAACAAGATTCTTACCATACGTAATCCCCCCTCTGGCTCAGCAATATGGAACTTTGTTATTTCTTGTCGTCGGGTTATAGTTGATCATATTACTTGGAAAGTTAGGAATGGTTTGAAGGTGAAGTTCTGGGATGACTCTTGGGATGGCTTTCCATATTTGAGAGAGAATAGATAAATTAATGATATAAGACTCTGGTTTACTCAGCATTGGGGTGAAAAGGTGAGTGATTATTTGGATTTTAGAGGGGATGCTTTAGGTGGTGATTGGGCTTGGAAATCTCTCCAGAATGCTGAAATAACATACCAACAGTGGGCTCTCATGCAAGAGATCTTTAACTCAAGAAAAATTATGAGGACTAATAAGGAGGACAAGGTTGTGTGGTTTGGTGTTGTGGATGGTAAGTATTCGGTCAAACTAGGATACCAATTTTTGGATACAAGGGCAGGGGGTGAGGTTTGGCTAGTTATTTTATGTTGGGGGAAATAATGTTTACCTAAGACAAGGACTTTTGCGTGGTTGGTAATTAGGAGACGTATTCTGACAGGGGAAAGGAGAAAACACTTGGGATTTTGTGGACCATCTAAATGTGTTATGTATGCAAAGGTGGAGGAGACAGTAGATCATTTGTTGCTACATTGCAAGATGGAAACTTCATGTTGGTAAATGTTGATGAGGTCGTTGGGGTGGCAGGGCCCTTTCCCAGATACATTAAAGAAATTTTTTGAGGGGTGGTCGTTGCAAAGGAAAAAGTCGACTTTCTCTTGTATATGGAAGGTATGCCCATTTATTGTTGTTTGGGAAATATGGAAAGAAAGAAACAGGAAAATTTTCTTAGACAAGGAAGAGTCGCTAGATAGATTAAAGATGAGAATTAATCATGCTATAGAGGAAGGTAGCCCCATAATTTTTCAATTCGGGGGTCCTCTTTACTTTGGAGGATAAACATATATAGGCACAATGGCCGGGAATTTGACTTAGGCCCGTTAAGGGGAATGGATGGGTTAATCCAGCTTCAAAGGTGTCAGTGGAGGTTGTTTGGGAAAAACCGATGGAGGGATGGTGGAAATTAAATTTTGATGGTGCCTCTAAAGGGAACCCTAGACCGTCTAGAGCAAGTTTTATCGTTCGTGATTGGAAAGGGAATGTGTTGGCCTTTGGGGTGAAGAAGTTGGAGGTTGGGACAAATAATGTACAGCTGAAGCCTTTGCAGCATTAATGACTATTAGATTTGGCAAGAAATTGGGGGCTTCAAAAATTCATTTAGAAGGCGACTCCCTTATAATAATTCAGGAAGTGATGAAAGGGAATATTGATGGATGGCATATTCAAAGTACAATTGCTAAAATTTTGGAGGAATTAGCATCATTTGATGATTTTCGTGTTGGTCATGTAAGGAGAGTTGGGAATGTGGAAGTCGACACTCTTTCGAAATGGGCTTTAACCTTTGGAGAGGTAGGTGAAATGAGGATTGAAGATTTACGACACGTTGATCTAGAGGAGTTGGCTCTTTGAGAGGTGGTAAGTACGTAGCATTGAATGGGAAAGAATTAATGATCAATAAAAATGGATGAAGTGACTGGAAAAATGGTGTGGAGATGGGTGGTGACGTTCTCAGTATAATTTGCATTAATGACCGAGTATGTAGTGTTAAATGTGTTTAAAGTTTGTCTTCCTGCATTTCTCGATGTTTCTTTTGAGCAATTCATGGAGAAAGAGGCTAAGAGAAGTTGTGAATTTGGGTGGCATTACTGTTGGTATAGAGTTTCAATGGAGTTGAATTTTACACTTTTGACAAGGAGACAATTGTGCCCATTTTTCAACGAAGCGACAGAAAGGAGACTGAAGGGCATGTTTTTGTACAATGATGAGAGGTTGGTGAAATGTGTGCAGTTAATTTTAGGTAAGGTGTTTGGGGACTTAAGGCACAGGTACTAAACAAACATGGATGTTTACTCCTTAATAATGGCATGGGGACTAGATTTTGGGGAGACAGTGGAAACAGTGAAGGGGGTTATGGAAGCAATTATGCACAAGGATTTTCTGGATGGAATGGATTCAATTATGGAGTGGGAAATCTCAGGTGAAGGCTTTGATGTTTGTGAAGGGATTAAAAATGTGGATCATGAAGTGTTCGAGAATTGTATTATGTTTGTGCAGTGGCCGGAAGGAAATTCAAAGTGCGTCGAAGAAAGGAGGCCAGACATGGTTGGGAGGCTTTGAAAGTCTTTGTGCAATTAATGGAGATGGAAGCAGTGCTTGCTCAAGCTAAGGAAGAAGCAAAATGTATGGAAGGTCGATAGCTTCAGCTTCGGAAGAGGAAGGCGACAAGAGCACCAGAGGATGGACCAAATTTTTGTAGCTCACTCTAAGTTAGTTAGCATTTCTTTTTGGTTTTTGAAGGTACCCCAACAATGGTTTGTTTATCTTGGGTGAATTTTGGGGGTTTAGCCCTGCTTGGGATAGAATGATAATTTTTCTTTAGCGCAGGGTGGTGGTTTCTATCGATGTAAATGTTTTGAATGTATTTTTAGGCTTTTTTGAGCATGATTTAGATGAGCAGAGTTTAAGCGTAAGGTGGTAGGGATGTTTTTTGCTTGATCTTGAAAAAACGGATTTGATTGTCGGTGGTTTTTAGGTGGTAGGTGGTTTTTCCTGAAATCAATAATGTACTCTGAATTTACTTTTGAATTATATAAAATCTTATTACCGAGCATATATATATATATATAATTTTATTATTTTCTTTCCTATTTTATGTCCTTCCTTCTATAGTTTTATCTCTACTTTTATCTATAATTTTTAATATTTTTTAAACTCTTAGGATCTCATAACTTTTGTTCTTTGTAAATATTTCTTTTTTAACTTGCAACAGTTAATTATCTTAAAATATTGTAGTACTATTTCTTCTCTATTCATACCATTTCTTATTATAATATTATTTCTAACTGTATTCCTTTTACTTTTACTATCTCATTTCCTTCCTTTCATAACTTAATTATTTTGATCTTGTATATTATATTTTTTCTCATCATAATTTTCATTCTCCTAATTAATTTTCCTTTTATTGCCTTCTTTATTTCAATTTTTATTTCAATTTTTAATGTCTCCATTTTCTTACTTATCCCCTTAATTATATCCCACCCCACCTCTTTGTGACCTTCTTGGTCTCTTTATAATTTAGTTTAAGATTTACTTTTAATAATTTTATAAACATTCTTTCTCAATTTTCCCAACCATTTGATTTTTTCCCCTCTCATTATAACCTTTTTTTCTCAATAGCATCATTATAATCTTCACTTTATCTATTATAATTTTATTTTGATTTTGATTTTTTGTTTGCTATTTTTTCAATTTATACCACTTATCATGATTAATAATTCAATAGATTTATTGATTTTTTCTCAAATTTTCATCATCCTTTTAATACTTATCACTTTCTTCTTATACACATAATTTTTAACTTTTTTCATATCTTTATTAGATCTTAGTTGTAATTCAACCTTTTTTTCCCTTTAATTTTATTTCTTTATACAAGTTAAACTCATTTATGATGTGTAGATTATTATTTTGTATTTCCATATGGGCCTTCATACATTGTCCTCTTTAAATTTATATTTTCATTCTGATTTTCAACATCAAACTACTCCCAAGTCTTTTGTAATCATTTTATTTTCCTATGTTTATTTAATCTATCTTATTATGTTTTGCATCTAATTGTCTCTTTCCATTTAAATAGAAAATTAGGAGATATTTACTATTATTATATGATTCCAACATAATAAGCCTCCATGGATATATTTTAAGATAAACTATTTTTATTTTATTTTTCCTCTTTTTTCTTTTTTTATAATTTTTTTGTTCCTTTCTTTTCTAGCTCTACCCTCCCTCCTATTTAGTAGCTAAGTTTGCAATCAATCATTCCGTTATATCCTCATACTAATGATGGACCAAAAAGTGTGATTTGAATGATGCAAAAAAACTTGCATAATTGAATCTAAAATTACTCTAGTTATTATATGATGATATAATTATATTATTTCACATGAATAAGCTTGTCACCTAGGTGTTCATTACCAACAACTAGCTCACATGCACTTCTTTAACTATGAGGTAAACATGAATAACTTTGCTACATTAAACACACACCTAATTTTAATGGTGTCAACTTCTCCTCACTTGCTAAAATGGTTGGTGAGATTCAATCTTAATCACCTAGGAAGGAACCTATTCCAAATTAATATACTCATAGAGGAAATGAGGATCGCATGGGTACCATATCATCATAAACAGATGGGCAGACATTAAATGCCTTACTCATCAATATTATAGTCTCATGTAAAGAAGACCCTTACTTATTTCAAAAGGTTGATTGTTTTAGAAAGTAAAAATATTATATGATGTGTTATCAAGATTCGACCATATAGTTTTGAGTCATTCTATATCAAGCATGAAAATAATCTTGAATATAAGAAAAAAATTAATATCAATTCCACATTTTGAGGGGTGTTATTAAGGAGGTCGGCCCTTCCAATAAATAGAATACATTTGTGTGTAGGCGAAGAGGGTGAAGAGGGTGAAGAATGTTGTAGTCAAGAATTCTCTTTAGTTAAATGTGAGATGAATCACTTCCATTTGATATGGAGACTTCAACAACCCCAACATTGGAGAGATCTATGAATATATTTGTAACATTTTTGGTGAAATAAAGGTTGTGATTCATCATAGAGACATCACCTTGGAATTACATCACAACCATAATCAAACTATCAATTAAAAGTGGTGGGAGAAGATGAACACCCTTAACAATGGTTGCACATAAAATGAATCTCAAATTATTTATGAAGAGTTCTCGTGAAGTTGTCTCTATTAATGACTAGGGAGGTGAAGAAGTGCTTCATGAGGAGCTCAACACAACTTATAATGCAAATGAAATTGTAATCAAGTCTTCATTGAATCAAATTTGTTTAATTAAAATAATATGGGTGTTATGCATAAAAGATATGACATAAAATTTGGTAGTCATCTTGTGTCAATTATTAATCATTTATCGTTTGCTTCCTCTAACGAGTTACTAATGCCCCAAAGAGGAATGGATCTACTAATATATCTTTATCCACTTAGAAGGAACATGGTTACCTATAAAAGTGATGAAGTTTCTTATTGTACACAATGGCATATAACTCATTAATCACACAAGAAAAATGAGTACAAGATGAGTCCAAAACACCATGCCATGTAGACCCTAAGTAGTCAAAGAAAGTTGATTAGGACTAAGATTAATGGAGTTTCATCATAGGACCTATAATCGTCCCACTCCGAGGGTAAGGCATAGTTCATTAAATATACTTTTGATGATAGCACCAACAATTGAATTTATTTCATAATGCAACTATGCATTTTCATTTGGGCATCATGAATTTTCATTGTTTCATTGTTCAATTTGTAACTTGATGCTTGAAATTGATGTCAAATGGATCATCAAATTGTTATTGTAACTTTAATCCTTTGTAATCAATGTCAACCATTCAATGTAAAAGACTATTGTTATGAGGTCTTTCAATGTTGGATTACAAATCATGTTATTTAACTACCACTTACCTCCTTAGGGTGCAATAGATGCACCTCTACAATATTCAAGGGAATTTACAATTTTATTGTGTACTTTATGGATTGGTATTATTTCTATTAAAAACATATTTATTTTTTATATTTACTTAAACAATAATATAACACTATATTTAAAAATCTCCTATAAATAAATAAAAGTAATATAATTATAACATTAATTTATATTAAAATAAACTATGTACATGATTTGATAATTCAAGCTTAAAAAGATTAATAAGAAGATCTAATCATGATTGGTTAATATTATTATTCTTATTAAATCACTAGAAGTTAAATATGGCATGTACACCCACTAGAATAAATAGGTGTTTAGACAACAAAGCCATAAAAACTAAGAGGTGACTAGGCTTTCATCTAATTCTAAAAATAGTTTACACATTAATTTCTATTAAAATATATACATGATTTGACTACAACTCAAGCTTAAAAAGATTAATAAAAAGTAAAATCTAATCTTGATTGATTAATATTATCCTTATTAATTAAATCACTAGAAATTAAATATGACATGTACACCCACTAGAATAAATAGATGTTTAGACAACAAAGCTATAAAAACTAAAAAGTGACTAGGCTTTCATCCAATGCTGAAAATAGTTTGCAACAATAACATTATCTAGAAAATATGGAGATCAAGTCATATAATATGTTTTCGTTGTCACACATCAATAGTGCCATGAAAATAAGTATCAACATTATAAATAGATTAAGCCATATACCTCCATATGCCTCTTTTAATTTTTTGTTTTTTTGCAATCCATCAAAAAGCCTAAATTGATGGAATTGTGGAAGGGAGGCAAGTTCCAATTTACTCTTCCATAATTGGATAGGTTAGATATACAATCAAGAGCATGCTTTCATTGTAAAGGTGTTGGGAAATAAAATTAAAAAGATCTCCCTACCCAAGCTTTGTTTTCCCTCGTAAAGTATTTTTGTGAGGAGATAATGTTTTATGCCAATTGTTAGACCAACTTCAATTGGTTGTAATCAATTAACTACATAAACTATACATGTAAGTAAAACACTTTGTAACATTCATGTCTTGTTGGCCCTGGCAACTGCTACTTAGCAAATGGAAGAATACTTGTAAAAAAAAATCATCATTGAATAAGTTGAAGGTTTATTAAAAGAAGTCATAATATTAACAAAATATTGTAAAAAAATTATATAACAAAAATAGTAAATCCAATAACTTGTGAGAGGGATCATATATTGAATAAATCATATGTGTAATCAAATGGATTTGTAAGCATTCATATCTTGTTGGTGCTAGCAATCGCTACACAAAGAAATTGATGAGCACTTTGCAAAGAAAGAAACAATTGTTGAATTGAAAGGTTTATTAAAATAAGTCATAATATTAACAAAATACCATCAAAGAACATTAATCAAGTTATATGCTATGTTACATTTTTTAATATGAGTGCATTGGAAGGTTTATCAATTGGCATGCATTTTCCACAATCTATTAAGTAGTGTATGATTGATTTTGATTTTAATTATGTTTGTTTTTCAATCAACATTTCAGATCACACTCAATGATCTATCATAAGAAAGAGGAAGTGATTTGAAATGCTGGTTGAAAATCATACACAGTTAAAACTGAAAGGAATCATACAATAGAAACCATAATATTAAAAAAATATTGTGAAAAAAAATCAAATCATGTATTATATTATATTTTTAAATACAAGTACATGCATATATTGCAATTGGCTCCAACATGCTTGCTTTGAAACTCTAATAATAAGGTTACAATGCATAAATATGGCTTTCAAAAATATATAAACAAAACCAAATAAAGAAAAAACATTATAATTGGCATTAATAAAATATTGCAAAGCAAACAAATTGTTATTTATTCTTCAAATGCTTCTCTTGCACTTAATAAATTTTCTATTCTTTGAATGCTTCGTTGCACCGTACTAAATCTAAGTTGAATTGAAGTACATTTAACTAGACTATGGACTGTAGGAGAGACTACAAGATTCAGGGCAATAGAGTTTTACAATTAATATTATATGGTGGACAACATTACAATAGACAGTTATGCATTCATTTATTATTTGCACTTAGATCTATGAAAAAATTGCATTCAAATTTGGAATTGATAAGTTCGAGAGCAATTACAACTACTTTCCCAGAAAACCCATGGTTCGATGAAGAGTGCAAGATAACAAAAAGAAAACTTAGTGAGGGTGGAAGGACCACAAAAAACAAGAAAGAATACCGAAAGATGATACAGAACAAAAAAGAAAAATATGTGAGCACTAGAAGGTTGGAGTTGATTTCCCTTGGAAAGAACAACCCCAAGAAATTATAGAAGGAGCTACAACAAAAAAGAGAACAAGTGGAAAAAAAATATCACAAGCTATTAATGGTTGGAATATGAAAATTTATTGTATGAGTGAGAACAAGATAAACATAGACCTCCAACAATCAAGGCTACCACTGAACTTTTCACCATTGAAGACATCAATCAAGACATAAAAAGGTTGGTTGGGGGAATACCACAAGATATTGATGGGCTACAAGCAGAATTTTTAAAATGGGGTATTGAGGTCCTTGCACCTTGCATCAAGGGCATCTTCAACAAGGTTATCCAAGAGGGCTTTCTGGAAGGGTGGAAAACTAGTGTTGTTATTCCCTTATACAAAAGTGGGGACACCAATAACCTATCAAACTACCTCACTATTATGATTAATCCACTTCTTGGAAAATGTTTTGGAAGATTGATTGAGCATGGAATTAGTAGTTGGGTTGAGAAAGAGGGTAAAAGAGTAGAGGGTCAGGCTAATTTTAGACCAAAAAATTCCACTATTGATCACGGTATTACTCTTATATTTTTTATTGAAAAAATATGGAACGTTCAAGAGGAGGAGGCTTTTTGCTGCTTTGTAGACTTTAAAAAAAAAATTGACACAGTTCCACGGGATAAGTTGTGGAATAGAATGGAGGAACTAGGAGTCCCAAAGGTGCTTAGGGTGGTTGTTCATAGGTTGTATGAGCAGGTCAGAACTAAAATCAGAACCAACGAAGGTATGTCCAAGTGCTTTGGTAGCAACATTGGAGTCAAGCAAGGTTGCTCACTTTCCCCAATGTTATTTGGGATTTACATTTACAAGCTAGAAGAGTGGATAGACAAATTTGGTGGGGAAGGTATTTAGTTGGCCAATTATGTAATAAAATTGCTCTTGTATGTTGATGATCTCATTTTGATCGCTAAAACAACACATGAGCTAAGAAAAAATTTGAAAGATCTTGAATCCTTTTGTCAAGAAGTTGGGATGCAAGTGAACACTAGTAAAACTAAAATAATGATCATCTCTCTATGAAGGAAAAATAAACAAATTAGCTTTATCTTTGAAGGAAACCTGCTAGAAATTATGGATGAATATACCTTGGGATAGATTTTCACTACAAGCTCAGTTGGGAAACTTGTAGAGCAAAAAGGATCCAAGGGGGTTGGAAAGAACTTTACTCCCTATGAAATAGATGTAGAAATGTTGAATTATGGGATTGGAAAACCAAGAGAAATTTTTTTGGCTTACTTGTGACCCCAGTGGTTCTATATGGGTGTGAAATTTGGCGCAACAACATGTCAGATCAGAAATGGAGGCAAGTGGAAAGAATTCAAAAGCATCTAATTGTTAGTAGCCTTAAACTCAAAACCGCAATACCTTATAAGATTTTATTGGCAGAGATAGGCACCTTCCCCTTGGAAGCTTCAGCGATGATTCAATTACTAAGTTACATACAAAAGATCCAAAATATGGAGATCCATCATTGGCCTAAGCTAATTGTAGAAGAAGAGTTCGATAGAAGAAAGAATACATGGATGAAACAAAACAAAAAATGGATGGAAAAGTGGGGTGTGAATATGCAAGATTGTCCAAGTAAAAATGAAGAAATAAAAAAATATGTGAAGCAAAAATTCAAAAATCCTATATGGACTAAATAATCAAGGAAAAAAAAAGATTACTATATCAAAGAATTTAATCCCAAGGGGGACCATGAAGAAAATGCCTATATAGGAGAAAATATTAAATGGAGAGAAAAAATGTTGATAGCTCAACTTTGTACTAGCTCACATCATCTTAGATGTGAAACGGGTAGATGGATAATTCCTAAAGAAGAGTGGGAAAAAAGATTATGTCGATTTTGCGACATGGGATTGGTGGAGACAGAATGGCACTTTGTTATGGAGTGCTTAGCATATAAAGATATTTGGGTCAGTTATGAGGAAACCTTATAAGTTGATAACTTAAATACCTTGTTTGAGGAGAAAAGGTTAGTCAAATCAGAAAACTACATCATCAAAATTCACTGTCGTAGGGTTGACCTCAAGCAAAAATCTCAAGTTGTTTAAGGCCTTCTCTTTTCGGTGGTGGTCTCGTGATGTTCCTAGGTCCCATAGGTTGTTGTGGCCTCGTCGACGTTATTAAAATATTTCATTTCATTTCAAAGTAGGCCTATAGGTGAATACATTTAGTTCTTATTCTTGCCTCAATAAACATCTTAGAAAATTCACACAATACACATTGCCATCACTATGTTGCATAAAGATTTGATGTAGCCCGGATTGGGTGAACCACGTTAAATTCTCTGTGTTATAATTTATTTTGTGTGTTTTAGTTTCTCTGTTTATTAATTAAATTTGCATTTAATTGTTAGATATCTGCCATTTCTAACCCTAACACAACCTATCATTTCTCATTATGAAGTTTTAAAAATAAAAGTGTAAGTAGCATGATATAAAATCAAAATGTATCTCATTTTTGAAATATTTTTCTGGCTACTGAGCCATGTTTACCAACAACATGAAATCTATTTGGCAGTGTGCAACATTTTTTTGGACTTGCAAATAGATTTTAAAAAGCCTACAACCCAATTATTTTTTTTCATTTTACTAAATTTTTATTGTTTATGTTTTTTTTCTTTCTATTTTTTATTATTTTATTTTCAAACACCAACATTTGTACACATAATATATTCATGTACAAAGTTGTGGAGCCGGCTAACTCCTAGACAAAAGTCACCTAGGTACATACAAAAACACATGAAAACATACATAACAACATACATGGAAACATACATAACATGACGAGTTGTAGTGCGGGGCCTGCCAAATGGGGGATAAAAGTGACAAAACTGACAGACGGGAACAAACGTCTAGGAAATGGAAGGTAGGAGTTAATAGTGCCATCAGGTCGGTTTTCCCGCCTCCTGTCGGTCGATAAACATGGGTTCCTTAGCATGCCCGTGAAGTTTCGCTTAATTTAGAGCTTTGTGTTGGCACGAGAAAATTGGAGGCGGGCTGACATGTGCATTTTTGTTTGGAGAAAGAAAGGTAAAACACGATGAGTATCCAGTCTACACGTTGAAAGTCAAAGGTTGGAGTGCATGCAGAGGAGTTGGAGGAGAAAACTGACCAAATCGAGGTGAGGGGTGCTAACCAATCTGGTTGCAAAGGGTTTCACAACACCTTGTAATTTGTAATTTGGGAAACATAATGTGGGATTTCAATTATTTGAATCTCCTTGTTTAAATTTATGAATGTCTTCAAAATCACACCCTCCATAGTTGTGTTTAAATTTTGGATGATTGAAAAAAAAAGTGCACAAAATAATTGTACTTTAGAAAACACAATGTGGGTCTTCAGTTATTTGAATCTCCTTGTTTAAATGTAAAGGGTTGTCTCATGGTGGGTTGCTTGCTTCTTAACACCTACGGTTTTACAACATGGAATGTTACAAAATAGTATGAGTGTCTTCAAAATCACACATTCCATTGTTGTGTTTAAATTTCGCATGATTGATATAAAAAGTGCACAAAATAATTGTAATTTAGAAAACATAATGTTGGGTTTCAGTTATTTGAATCTACTTGTTTAAATGTAAACGGTTGTCTCACAGTGGGTTGCTTGCTTCTTAACAACTAGGGTTTTGCAACATGGAGTTTTACAAAATAGTATGAATGTCTTCAAAATCACACATTTCATTGTTGTGTTTAAATTTTGCATGACTGAAATAAAAAGTGCACAAAATAATTGTAATTTGGAAAACACAATGTTGGGTTTTAGTTATTTGAATCTCCTTGTTTAAATGTAAAGGGTTGCCTCGTAGTGGGTTGCTTGCTTCTTAATAGCTAAGGTTTTACAACAAGGAGTTTTACAAAATAGTATGAATGTCTTCAAAATCACACATTCCATTGTTGTGTTTAAATTTCGCATGATTGAAAACAAAAGTGCACAAAATAATTGTAATTTGGAAAACACAATGTTGGGTTTCAATTATTTGAATCTCCTTATTTAAATGTAAAGGGTTGTCTCATGGTGTGTTGCTTACTTCTTAACACCTACAGTTTTGCAACATGGAATGTTACAAAATAGTATGAATGTCTTCAAAATCACGCATTCCATTGTTGTGTTTAAATTTTGCATGATTGAAAAAAAAAGTACACAAAATAATAGTAATTTGGAAAACACAATGTGGGTCTTCAGTTATTTGAATCTCCTTGTTTAAATGTAAAGGGTTGCCTCACAGTGGGTTGCTTGCTTCGTAACAGCTAGGGTTTTGCAATATGGAGTTTTACAAAATAGTATGAATGTCTTCAAAATCACGCATTCCATTGTTGTGTTTAAATTTTGCATGATTGAAAAAAAAAAGTGCACAAAATAATTATAATTTGGAAAACACAATGTAGGGTTTCAGCTATTTGAATCTCCTTGTTTAAATGTAAAGGGTTGTCTCATGGTGGGTTGCCTGCTTCTTAACACATACGGTTTTGCAACATGGAATGTTACAAAACAGTATGAATGTCTTCAAAATCACACATTCCATTGTTGTGTTTAAATTTTGCATGATTGAAAAAAATAAGTGCACAAAATAATTGTATTTTGGAAAACACAATGTTGGGTTTCAGTTATTTGAGTCTCCTTGTTTAAATATAAAGGGTTGTCTCATGGTGGGTTGCTTGCTTCTTAACACCTACGGTTTTGCAACATGGAATGTTACAAAACAATATGAATGTCTTCAAAATCACACATTCCATTGTTGTGTTTAAATTTCGCATGATTGAAATAAAAAGTGCACAAAATAATTGTAATTTGGAAAACACAATGTTGGGTTTCAGTTATTTGAATCTCCTTGTTTAAATGTAAAGGGTTGTCTCACAATGGGTTGCTTGCTTCTTAACACCTACAGTTTTGCAACATGGAATGATACAAAATAGTATGAATGTCTTTAAAATCACATATTCCATTGTGTTTAAATTTCACACAATTGAAAAAAAAAGTGCACAAAATAATTGTAATTTGGAAAACACAATGTTGGGTTTCAGTTATTTGAATCTCCTTGTTTAAATGTAAAGGGTTGTCTCATGGTGGGTTGCTTGCTTCTTAACACCTACATTTTTGCAACATGGAATGTTACAAAACAGTATGAATGTCTTCAAAATCACACATTCCATTCTTGTGTTTAAATTTCACATTATTGAAAAAAAAAGTGCACAAAATAATTGTAATTTGGAAAACACAATGTTGGGTTTCAATTATTTGAATCTCCTTGTTTAAATGTAAAGGTTTGTCTCATGGTGGGTTGCTTGCTTCTTAACACGTACGGTTTTGCAACATGGAATGTTACAAAACAATATGAATTTATTTAAAATCATGCATTCCATTGTTGTGTTTAAATTTTTCATTATTGAAAAAAAAAAGTGCACAAAATAATTATAATTTGGAAAACATAATGTTGGGTTTCAGTTATTTGAACCTCCTTGTTTAAATGTAAAGGGTTGTCTCACGGTGGGTTGCTTGCTTCTTAACACCAATGGTTTTGCAACATGGAAAGTTAAAAAATAGTATGAATGTCTTCAAAATCACACATTCCATTATTGTGTTTATTTTTTCAACTTCCTATATTTTATATTGCACTTGTGTGTAAACACCATTAATTAAACTCCTTTTATTTTGATGATAAAATTTTCCTTTAATATTTTAATTTCTTTTCCAAGTGGTTAATTGTAGTGTTTATGTTGTTTTACTTTAGTTTCAATAGTTCCATATATTGCTTTTGCATCTGCAAGTTGACCAGTCAGACATTTCATGAGCTTCTGCCTTCTAGTTCATATCTTTTATTTGTAGCTTTGGAGCAACTGCTTCCTCGTCAGCCCTTAGGACAACAACATCCATTTTTTTGATAGATTTTTTAATGTCTTCAATACTTTTTTGTAGCTTTGCAGCTGCTCTTTGCTTAGCTTTGAGAGTGTCTTTTTGACTAGAGAACGCAATTTTTTTATGTTTGATAAGCTATTTACAAAACTTGTCTACCTTTTCACATAGGGCTTTCATGTCTCCAACCAACTGATTCTCTTTTTCTGCTCTAAGATATGTTTTTTCCTTTTCATTATCATCTATTTTGAATTGTATTTGTTCCATGGAATTCTTAAGTTGAAGAATCTTTGACTTCATTTGTTCAACTACACTTATAGCATCATCTCTCACTTTCTTTTCTTGCATAAATTCATATGGAATACACAATTTATTGACTTTATCCACTTTTGCATTGGCATTTTTCCATTGCAGATACTGCATGATGCTCCTTCGTCAAGTTGTCAAGTGCAAGAACAATCTCGCTAGTTGATACATTATCTATCTTATTCACTTTGGTTTGCTTCTTTTCAAGTGTTTTTAGAGAAGATTTATTTTTTATTACATACTTTCTACTACTTGTTGCTCGAGTTCTGCATTGCCATATGTCCATTGTGGATATTGTACATGCACCTTCCTGAAATTCTGAACAGCACTGAGTCTCTTTATTCAATACAATATTTTTCTCATTCACTATGGTCTGCTTCTTTTCAAGTATTTCTATAGCAAATTCCTTTGTCATTTCATGATACATTCTAGTACCTGTTGTGTCCAATTTTGCATTTTCATTTTCCCATTGCACTTACTTTAAATGCTCCTTCCCCAACTTCTCAAGAGCAGGAAGAACTCTTCAGTCAATACATTATATATCTCATACAGTTTTGTTTTCTTCTTTTTAAGTGTTTTTAGGGATGTTTCCTTATTCATTTCATACATTCTAGTACCTGTTGCCTCTTGAAGCATTAAGATCTAAAGTTCCTCAACCCACATTTATCAATAGACAAAATGAGTGTAATGAAAACCTTACACTACCAATGTAAGAAAAGGAACCTTGAAAAATTACCAAAACTATTACTTATCATATGAATTGCGTTTGGATTTCATCATATCATTAAAATATAGGCAGGTAGGAAAACACAGTGGATTGTGAGTTAGTTTGTTGAGCTTGTACAAAGCTGAAGGGTGGAGAATTTGGGGAGGATTTGCAGCTGGGGGATAAATAAAAGTAACCACATTTAGCCGAGGGGTGACCAACCAATTGTGTTCTTATACATAGAGGGTTTCCAACACCATGTGGGTCATAGGTTTCTTAACGCACTATGTTTTCCAACCTTCGATTATACAGACAATATGATTGCAATGAAAACTTTTTTTTGTTTACACAATACGAATGTAATGAAAGGAACATCTTCAAAATATATAACAAGTCTAAGGTAGACTAAAAATTATGTTTCAACCTTCTCAAATTAATAAACTATAGGCATGTTGGAAAACATTGTGGGTTGTATTTTCTATATTTTTGCTTGTTGTAAGTTGAAGGGTGGAATTTTTGATTTTGTGCTTTATGTTCTTTTGTTGGTCATGTTTAGTTTTATGTTCACAAATTTTTGACTTCACTAGTTCAAATCCAGTTATAGCATCATCTTTCATTTTCTCTACTTAGACAAATTCATATGCAATACAATATCTCTCGAGTTTGTCCACTTCTCCATTGTGATTTTCCCATTGCACATATTGCATGTGCTCCTTCTCTTCTCAAGAGTGTTAAGAATATCTTTAGTTAAAACAATATCTATCTCATTAAGTTTGATCTCCTTGTTTTCAAGTGTTTTTAGAGCATATTCCATTTCAATTTCATAAATTATAGAACTTGTTGCCTCCAAATTTGCGTTGTTTCTTCACCTTTGCACATACTACAGATGCTTCTTTGTCAATTAATCAAGAGCATAAAGAATCTCTTAAGTCAACAAAGTATCTATCTCATTCACTATGGTTTTCAATGCAAGTGAGCTTCACAATTTATTGCAATTGTGGTTTACAGTTAAAATTGCTTTTTGAATTCTTCATATGTTTCACAAATAAATGCACAAAAAATAATGTGTTTTAGCCTACGTTCATTGAGTCATTTATTTATCAATAGATGCAAAGAATGTGTTTTTTTCTTTTCACATTGTTGGCAACCATAGAAGTAATTACATATTATTATTCATGTTACACTTATAGGCTACATATAAAGTCGCTAGTTGGAATTCTCATCGTGTTGTTCAACTTGCACTTTTTTAGCTCATGAATTGTCATATACACTTTTGTTGGTCATGTTAAGTCACCCCAAATGGAAGGCTCAATATCACAACATGCATGCTTAGGTAAAACAGGTTTGTACACCCCATATACTATGACATCTTAGTCTTTTTTCATGTGAGATTGTGATTTTACCTATGGTCTTTATGTCCACTTGGAGGTTCAAGTAGACATTCTATTTTCCAACATGCATTGGCTAACATCATGGTTGATAGGAAAATTTACACATGTATACCTTTCTTGATTTAATCCATTACTGATTCATGATATTTTTAATAGATGCAAAAAAAAATTATTATTTTGGTGTTGTTGGCAACAATGGATGCACATTTATTTACATACAAGGTTGTCATAAAAGGTTGTTGTCGCCCTCTAACATTTCCTCTCCATTAACACATACACATGCACCACAACCAATGTATCTTCCCTAATACATCTGTTGTTGCAACTGTAGAAGTAATTACATAGTGTTATGCACATTACACTCATACACCACATACAAAGTTGCAAGTTGAACCACTCATCATGCGGTTCAACCTTCACTTGTTTATTTCATGAATTTCCAGATGTGCCTGTGTTACACATGTTAAGTCACCCTAAATGAAAATTTGAATATCACAACATGCCTCCTTAGGTAAAAGAGGTTTGTACACCTCATATACTCTGAAATCTTGGTTATATTTACATGTGGGGTTGTGAATTTACTTGCGGTATTTATGTCCACTTGGAGGTTCATCTACACACTATTTTTTCCAACCTGCATTGGATTACATCATGGTTGATAGGAAATTTTACACCTTTTTGCCTTTCCTCATTCTTTCCATTACTAATTCATTTTTTTTTCAACATATGCAACAAACATGTTATCATTTTGGAATTGCTAGCAATAATGGATGCACTTTTTTTCTTACATACAAGGTTGTCATCAAAGTTTTTGGTTTCCCTCTCACCCTTCCTCTCCTTTAACACATACACATTCACCACAACCAATGTATCTTCCCAAAACAATACATATGTTATTGCAATTGTAGAAGTAATTACATATTTTTATGCACGTTGCACTCCTACGCCACATACAAAGTTGCAAGTTGAACTACTCATCGTGTGGTTCAACCTTCACTTGTTTATTTCATGAATTGCTAGATGTGCTTTTATCCTCATGTTAAGTCACACCAAACAAAAGGATGAACATCACAACATTCCTCCTCAGGTAAAAGAGGTTTGTACACCCCATATACTCTAAAATATTTTTTATATTTACATGTGGGGTTGCGAATTTACTTGCAGTCTTTATGTTTGTGTGGAGGTTCATCTACACATTGTGTTTTCCAACCTACATTTGCTTACATCACGGTTGATAGGACATCTTACACCTTTCTTCCTTTCCCCGTTCTCTCCATTACTAATTCATCTTTTTTTCAACAAATGCAATAAACATGTTATCATTTTGGCATTGTTGGCAGAAATGGATGTACTTTTTTTTATATACAAGGTTGTCATCAAAGGTTTTGGTTGCCCTCTAACCCTTCCTCTCCTTTAACACATACACATGCACCACAACCAACGTATCTTCACAAGATAATACATTTGTTGTTGCAATTGTTTAAGTAATTACATATTTTTATGCTCATTACACTCCTACTCCACATATGAAGTTGTAGGTTGAACCACTCATCATGTGGTTCAACCTCCACTTGTTTATTTCATGAATTGCTAGATGTTCTTTTGCTCCTCATGTTAAGTCATGCCAAATGGAAGGTTGAATATCACAACATGCCTCCTCAGGTAAAAGAGGTTTGTACACCACATATACTCTGAAATCTTTGTTATATTTACATGCGGGGTTGTGAATATACTTGTGATCTTTATGTTCACGTGGAGGTTCATCTACACGTGTTTTTCAACCTGCATTGGCTTACATCATGGTTGATAGGAAATTTTACACCTTTTTTCCTTTCCTCATTCTCTTTGGATTACTAATTTGTCTTTTTTTCCAACAGATGCAACAAACATGTTATCACTTTGGCATTGTTGGCAGCAATGGATGCACTTTTTTTTTACATGCAAGGATGTCATCAAAGGTTTTGGTTGTCATTTTGTGTTGTCACTGTCTATTTCCACTTGTACGTTGAGATAGAAAATTTGATTTCCAACTCGCATTTGTGTTACATTTTATGTGTAGCTTGATTCAATCTATCACCTTTAATTTTCCTTAGATGAAGTTGGAAACCTCTTATTGGTTTCACATGGGTGACAGCAATGCAAGAATATTTTATTTACGTTCAATGAATTATTTATTTCTTTTTCTTGACGCAATCCACACTAATTTTAAATGTTCGTCCAATTTTGTTCTTTCCTAGAATGGGGAGATGTTTGAAATGGAAGAAGGAAGATGAATTGGAGGTGCAATATGTATGGGATGGAGGATCTCTTTTTCCTCTTCCAATTTTCAATGGACTCTTATTTGCATCAAGAAGGATGGGGTCCTTGACCTTGTCACAGCAATTTCTCGTACGAGACTTGATGATTTCATTCGTAGTGAAATTTATGTTGAAGGTTTTGAAACTAAATTTTTGGATAGGAAAAAAAGACAACCTACCATCACATGTCCCCTTGATGACAAAAATTATGGCAAAACAATTTGGTATTGTAGGTTTGTATCTTTCAACATTAATTTGTATAGTCTAATGATATTTTACTCTCTCTTGCTTCAAGATGATGAGATGATTCCTTCTTCATAGCTACTGGTTTCAATATGGTCCTACAGACCTCAAAAACTAGCCTCCACCAAAGGAGAAACAACTAAAGATGTTTATACAAATGTGAGGTTTTCGATGCCACTTCATTGTAAAGGTTATGCATGGCAGACCTAATGTTTCCTATATTATCTACAAAGAAATGTTCCACGTCGATATAAATGGTGAATTTTTCCATGGAATTAATGACACAAGTGGAGATAGGCATTCTATTTTCTCCACTAATCTATCCGTAGAGTGTAAAAACTATATTGAAAGCCTTTTTCTTATGGACATTAGTGTCAATGCAATAATGGATAGACACATCAATAATCATGTCTTATGTGGCATGATGTCAAAGAGAGATCAATTCCTTACAAGAAAGGATGTAATGAATGCTTGGCGAAAGGCGTGTTCTATTCATGCACAAAAACACAGAGTCGATTTGACAAGTACCATGATGTGGAATGGAAAGGACTTTAACAACTTCTACTTTCAATGGCCCCATGGGAACGATACACCTTTTGTTATCGGGGTTCAGACTCCATGTATGTTGGATAGGATGGTTAACCACTCAAACAATTCAATCATCTTGATGGATTCCATGTTTTCCACTAACAAATATGGGGTGAGGCCTTAAAAACATTGACAAATAGTTCTTCATCTTTTCAATGATCTTTCTAGCTATAAACCTGACAATGCTCACACTAAGTTATTATGTCTATAGTTTCCATTGTATACATTGCTCATTTTTTATGAGCAACAGAGTGGTGTTCCCGTTGTGTGGGTAGTCTCCGCACGAAACAAGATTGATGACATCTCTGCGTCGCTATACATATTGCATGCCCATGGAAGAAGAGCCAGACCCGATTGGAGAATCAATGCATTTTTTACTCATGATGTGACTATAGAAATCCAAGCCATATAGTATGTGCATCTCTTTGTTCATTTGCATACCTTTCTCATTTGCTATTTATTTTCAATGTCACTTTGTCATGCAGATGAGTGGTAAACAATATCATTTGTATTGTCTATTAGGGTTATCTTTCAATTTTGTGTGCTTTTATGCCTTTGGCATGTTAAAAGGGCTTGGCTAAAGAATGTATATAAGTACGCAGCCAAGGAAAGGGCAATGGACATCTTCTGCAGAATTGGCACAATCATGATGGAAATTGTTGATAGTGAAGATAGCATCACTTAGCTATTGAACTCTTTCTTTGACGAGTTCAATGATTAGCCCTGATTTTTAGAGTACTTCAAAAAGACCTAGTGCGAAGGAGAAGGTCGAATTGGTGAGTTGAAAATTTCTATCACATCATAGGATTCACACCATTCACATTCTTTGATGTTACCTCTAATACGTTGTGGTTTACTTGACTATTCATTTTTTTCGTAGCCATGTGGGTGAAAAATTGTAGACTATTCCCACATGCCAACCAAGCTACAAATACAACCATTAAGTTATAGCATTGCATGCTCAAAACTTGGTACTTGTGTGATCATTCTAAAAAATGCACTAGGAGAATGGACTATTTGTATTACACACTTGTGTATAAAATGGAACCATTCTATAGGCAAAAGGAAAAGTTGCAGCAATATGGTTTTTTGACGAACTATAAGTTTTTAAATATGTGATCTAGTTTGGAGCAAGCCAAGGAAATTTCAGACGATCATTTTGTTCCATATGAAACACATCTTGGATGGTACTGGGTGAAAACTCAAAGTAGGTCCGACCACTACCTTGTTCAGAAATTTTGGGAGCACCTTTTTGTTTGTGAGTTCCCTTGGAGTTTGCAGGGGAACACTTGCAAACATGTCCTTAAGGTTGTTGACTTGATTAAAATATCATCTGTCGTTGAAGGGGTAGTCCATGATAAGTTAATTTAAATTCAAATTTTGTTACTTTATGGGAGTCAATTGTGTTTTGCATTTTCTACTGCCTAATACAAGTTTCTTCTGTGTGGTCATTTAGATGGGGGAGGTCAACCAATTGATAGAGGGGAAAATTTGAACGAGACATTGTCACAGGGGGCATCAAAGAAAATGATCCTAATCTTCTCACCCCTATACAAGCTCCTATCACTCATGTATATGATGAACATTTTCTAAAAATGTGTATTTGGAATGACACAAATGAAATCTTGAACAAAGTGATGCGTACACCGCCATAGTGTCTAGAACAGGTGCAATCATATGCACAATACGTCGAGAGGTTTCTATAGGACCTACATCAATCAAATGCATTACTATTTGAATTTATTCTCGATCCTAATGAAGTTGCAACTAGCACTGTTCGCATGTGTCCATGGTTTAGTGCAAGTAGGGATCGTCCTCGACATGCAACCCATTGTACAAAGTGTGTTGCACAATATTTAGATCACTAAACTCCTATGTATGACTCATTTCCCTTCTCCATGAACAATATCTTGAATGTGAATATCAATATGCAATGTGAGACTTCAGGCACAACTGCTAGGGATGGGGCAAAGGATACAACATCTAATACGAGTGACTATGAGAAAACCCATTTTAATTTCTATATTGTAATAGAAAATGGTATTATAGATTTATTTTTCCAATATGTTCTTCTATAACGTCATAAAATTTCTAATTTCTTTTTTGGCCTTTTTTGTTCGCTTCAAAGGAGTCCTCTCCGGTGAATGTCTTTTGCAAGTGTATACCCAATGGAAGGTATGGTTCCAATTTAATAACTATGCATAGGTAAGTCCAATTTTTGGTATGACATTATGCAATACCATGCTTCCTTATAAAATTTTGGTTATGGTGACAGGCTGATGTCAGCCAATGTGTGTTCACTCTGTTGCTTCTTCAAGATTTACTAAGGATTGCACAAGCATACTTCAGTGAACCTTCGTTTGTAGGTAAGCATAGTGCACAATGTCCTCCCTCAACCCGTGAAGAGTAAGAAGAATTTGTTCATTCAAAACTTTATCTATCTCTTTCACATTGCTCGCTTCTTTGGTAGTGTTCTCATAGTAGTTCCCTTCTTCATTTTAGGCATTCTAGTACATCCTGCTCCACTTGTGTGTTTCCATATGTCCATTGCGCAAACAAAAAGCTCACATTATTTGCAGTGTTGGAAAACACATTGTCCCATGTCAGTTACTTCATTCTGAAATGTTTTTTGTATTGTTGTGACCAAGAATGTTATGAAGTTCTCTTTCAAAATGTTTTGGTACAGTCAAAATTCTATTTAACTTTCTTCATCTGATTGGAACAAATAAAATGCTCGCATTGATTACTGTTGGAAAACACAATCCAACTGTCAATTAGTTCGTTATGAAAAGTTTTGTTTTGTTATGACGAAGACCGTAATCAAGTCCACTCTCAATTTTTTGAGCAACTATTTGGTACAATAAAAAAAAGGCATTTCACATTCTCAATTTGATTGGAACAAATAAAATGGTCATAGTGTTTGCACTGCTAGAAAACACATTGTCCCATGTCAGTTTGTTCCTTATGAAAAGTTTTTTTTCATTACCACTGAGATCGTTATGAAGACCAATTTCAATTTTTTGAACAACTCTTTTCTACAGTGAAAATGGCATTTCACATTCTTCATCTACTTCGAACAAATAAAGTGATCTCATTGTTTACACTATTGGAAAACACACTATCCCTACACAGTTAGTTCGTTATGAAAATTTTTGTTTCACTTTGAATTTTTTGAGCAACTATTTCCTCCAATTGAAATTTCCTTTATACCTTTGTTCATCTGATTGCAACAAATAAATTCTCACATTATTTTCCATGTTCGAAAACACACTGTCCCCTGTCAGCTATTTTGTCATGAAAATGTTAATGTTTTGTACAGTCTAAGAATGTAATGAAACCAGCATTCAGAGTGTCTTTCTAAATAGAGAATGCAGTTGTATCTTCATTACATAAAGTTCTTCCCAGAAGTTGTTCACATGTGCCTTTGTTTCAATATTGTAGCTTGGTAGCCACTTTTTGGTCACCATTAAGAGTATCTTTCTAATTAGATAATGCAGTTGTATCTTCTGAAAATTTTGTTGTCTTTCATTTCAGGCATTTTAGTTCTTGTTGCTCCAGTCGTGCATTGTCATATGCCCATTGGAGATACTGCACATGCTGCTTCGTTAAGTTTCGAAGAATAGGTAGAATCTCTTCAGTCAAAACATTATCTATATCTTCCACTTTGCTCGCTTCTTTTTCAGTGTTTTCATTGCAGATCCCCTTTTCATTTCACAATTTGTAGTACATTTTGATGCACTCCTGCATTGTCACTTGTACATTGCACCAAAAAAAATGCTCACATTATATGCACTATTGGAAAACACATTGTCCCATATTCTCACTTTATTTGCACATATTGCACATGCACGATATTTCAATACTCTTATGTAGCTTTTCAAATGCTTTTCAGTCAGCATTGAGAGTGTCTTTATAATTATACAATGCAGTTGTATCTTCTGAATAAGTTGTTTTCTCTCTAATTTCAGGCATTTTACAACTTTTTGCTCCAGTCGTGCATTGCCATTTTCCCATTGGACATACTACTCATGTTGCTTCCTTAAGTTCTGAAGAACAAGTAGAATATCTTTAGTCAAAACATTATCTATATCTTCCACTTTGCTCGCTTATTTTTCACATTATTTGCACTATTGGAAAACACATTGTCCCATATTGTCACTTTATCTACACATATTGTACATGCACAAAATTTTAATACTATTATGTAGCTTTGCAAGTGCTTTTTGTTCAGCATTGAGAGTGTCTTTCTAATTAATTAGAGAATGCAGTTGTACCTTCTAAAAAGTTGTTTTTTCTTTCATTCTAGGCATTTCACTACTTGTTGCTCTAATTGTATAGAAGATGTCACACAATTCATGAGCATGGGTGTCTAGTTGGTTGACCAACTACCACCCATATCTTCCATGCAATATTCTTGCTCGCATTGAGGAATTGAATCTCCCATACAGGTTGTGGGAAACAATGTTGAGGAGAATTGATAGAAAAGGGCCAAACTGCACTAATTTCAACTATCATAATTATGCTCACTTCTTTAACTGTGTCTTTGGTGTATGGGAAAAAATGGGCATGGACATTCAATATTACAATATAGAAATAGAGATTGTAAATTTATGTGATTGGCCAATGTCTCTTTACCGAGGAATTCAAGACCTTTTCCTAGCTAGATGCATCTGGTAGGTATGCATTCAACCAACAGTAATCATACACAAACACAATCTTACAAACAAGTTGAGCATGAGATTTGTGAGATTAATTAAGGGGGAATCTCTAATTAGTAATCACATGGGTCCTATGGAGGAATGGTTGTTGGTCATGTTCAAATTAAACCGCATTGTTAGGTTCAAGATCCACCATGTCAGACCATCATTCAGGCTAATACATGCATTTTATGAGGTGCCTACGTTGTATGATGTCAATTCCACCTTGACAATTAGAGTGCGCCAAATCCTTCTAGATGCTGAGAACACATAAATTATACCTATTCGTAAATGGTTGATGTAGTTCTCAGTGTTAGCAATACTAAATGTGGCTTGTAATTTTCTTTAGAATCTATAATATTGACTTGAAATTTTTTTACATTTGACTATGTGATGCGAATTTTTTATTTCAAATCAAATCTGAAAAAATTTCCAAACATTGTTTACCATCCCTTACTATGTATTACAACATTGCTTAAAACTCCTTGGATGTTTCGATGGATAGGAATTACAACATTACTCAATATAATATTGATCACCTAAACTTTATATATACAAGTCAAAGGTATAGTTTTAAATCTTGTATAAGAGTTTAGTAACTATATAACTTCCATGCATGCAAGTTTTACCTTCAACATGTTTGGTTTTCTATGAAATTAAGATAAGGTCTTTACATGTTTCTATACGATGTCAATATTCTAATTTATGTATATGTAGGCTTTATAGTAAAAACCAGTTAACATGGCTACCTAGATTTGACAATATAGCACAACCATCAGTGTTGTCATTGAACAAGAATTGAGAAGTAAGTGACAACCCTGTGTGTGGTCCATCCTACAACTTTTTTGTGCATTTTTTGTTGGAAACATATTATGATATCGAAATGAAATGTTTGTTGCAAGTAAGCATTGTTATAAAATATGAAGGTGATTTTCAATATTGTTATAAAATATGAAGCTCAAGTTGAATATTTATGCACTTTACTGTTCTTATAAAATATAAACATCAATACATTGTTGTTACAGTTTGCATAACAGAAAGTGTTGTCATTGAACAATAATTGAGAATCGAGTGACAACCCTGTGTGTTTTCCATCCTACAACTTGTGTCCTAAATTTATTACAATATTAAAATGGAATGTTCACTACAAGTAAGGGTTGTTATTGTTAGTATATTTTGTTATTTTCAAAATAGCCTTTAAATGGATAAGCATTTAAACTCTTCAATGGGGAATGTGAACAAATCATGTTGGGGATCCCATTTTGTATGTTTGATGATGTTATATGATGCCTCTATCAAATATTTTTCATTGGCATCTTGTGAAGGGGTTGATTCATCTTCCCAAGGTTATTGAATGGTTTCTTGTCACTCATAGTAAAGGGAGTCACTCAAAATATTGGAGTTGTTTTCTCCTGTTGTATTTGAGCTTATCATTAGCATGAACTATCAAAAACTTATTTGCATATGCTTTTCAATATAGTTGTTAACTAGTTATGAATATTGTCCCTAAATTTCATGACTTTGAGGATCATCCCCATGAAGCATACAATGTATTTTTTTTGTTAAAGAAAGGGAAAACAGAAATTGCTTCAGTTTTGATAATAGCTTCACCAGATACTTTTGTTGTTCTTGACTACTTTCCTCTTAGAATTTGTTGTTTGTTCACCTGAAGTAAAAGAAACTTTTCTTTTGTACAAATTATGGTTGTGGAAAAGGTTTCCTTTAATGGCACTGCCCCGGAAAAATGGACTGCAAACTTAAAGGCAGAGAAAGGGACATTATTTTCTATAGGGATAGTCAAAATCATAATGCATAGATTTGTTCATAGAGATGACAGTCATGAAGGCAAAGCAACAGAGATCTAATAAGTTCAATGCTCTATTTGATGATCAGGGATAACTTTAATAAACCCCCCCCCCTAGCGAAGATGTAAAATCCTGGTGAATCTTGTATACTTCATGATAAAAATATTAATTTTAGTGGAAATTTTTTTTGTTTTTCGGGAAAAAAATAATCTCCATTGGAAAATCTTTTCTAATTGCTAGAAGTCTGTAGAAAATCTTGGCGAATTGCAAAAAAAATTAAATCAATAAAATATTTTCATTAGCAATTAAAATCTATTTTCAAACCTAGAAAATATTTCCACTGGCAAATTAAACTTGTTTTCAAAACAATAAAAATAATTTTGTTGGTGAATTAAACCTATTTTCAAATGATTAAGAAAAAACATTAGCAAATTAAACATATTAATCTCAAACTAATAAAAAAATTAAGTGGCCAAATGTCAGTGCAAATCAATATAACCATGATCATTCAATGAATTTTTGATGGATGCTTTTAGTTGCATTATGGAAGTAAATCTCTGAAGCACTAGACTTGCAAATTAAAAATTCTAGAATAACACTAGAACCGTTAGATGCAGACATGTGGTGGAATCAAGGCTCATTGCTCATTGTGGTAATGAACATGATGGGTTGAAGGATTTTGGTGATGAGAAATACAAGAACTTAAGTGCAAAAATATGCACATGCATAAAGTTTGATTTAAAAGAGGCACCACCTAGGAAGAACATAGGACCAAGGCTTAAAAACTTAAGAACGTTTTACACAAAGGATGTAAAGGCCAAACAAGGCTGAAATATCAACCTTATAAAATAATTTATAATACAATCCCCAGACCAAAGTAGTGAAGGAAATATGTGCGAAGGATATTCCATATCTGTAGCCAGATTTCAATGCAAATCAATATAACCACGACCATTCGATGAACTTTTGATGGACGATTGTAGTTCCATTCTAGACATAAATCTCTGAAGCACTAGACTTGTGAATTGAAACCTCCAGAATAACACTAGAACAATTAGATACGGAAATGTGGCTAGATCAAGGCTCATTGCTCATCACTCATTCTCTCTTTTCAATGCCTCGACGTACTACATTTCATTTAATTGAAATTCTCAATATTTTTGAAGAAAGTGTGGTAGTTGTACTATAGGTGGTGATTAATGCCATATGAACATCCAAAGTGATTGATTGGACAACTCATAGCTTTAATGAAACAATATTTGTAATGATTTCATATCGTTTGAGTGGCACTAGAGTCTGGAAATTTTGACAGCTTGTCAACTTGAGGTACAATTTGCATGCATCCAAACGTCAATCAAATTAAACATTTTAATTGTACATGTAAGGCTTAAGTTACATGAATCAATTAAGTTGGTTTTTTGGTTTATGTGAATCAGGATGGTAGCAACATTGGTTGCCCATAAATAGGGATAGTGATAGTCGATAGTGTCATAAGGGTTTTCATTTTTTAGGGTTACTAAGGATTCAGGAAGAAGATGATGTGGTATTAAATTGGGGATACTCTAAATTCTCCTACCTCCAGTTATGTAGTTACAGAGTAAAAGACCAATTTCCTTCAAGTTTAGAATGGGTGGAATTGGAAAGAAGTTGATTTAGCTAACCTGACTTCTCAAATAGGTTTTGAACTAGGATGAGGAGCTCTGATGGAGATAAGTGCTATCTCAATGCATGGAGGTTGCAAGTAGAAGATGGGAGCAATTTTACACCCCTCATCTTTTGCATGATTCTAGTTCTCAAAGGGGATAAGTACATTTTGTATCTTCATAGCTCTCATTTCCCTAGCATTGTTGGCCAGGCGAGTCCCTTGTGTTTATTTCCAAAACCACATTTGTATTATGTTTTCACCAGTAGAAGCTTTGGAATCATGCATTTATTTTTAGTGTCACATTTGTATTACATTGTCACCAATAGAAGCTTGGAAATTGGAATCAATTTGTAATCCATTGTCATCAGCAACAACTTGGAATAAATTGTGTCTATGTAAAGTGACATGCTATTTATACAAAATAGGAGCTTTCCTGCTCTACAGCTACTCATCTTTAAAAAGATATGTAATAATGTGACATTGTAATTCACTATTTAGTTGTAATAAAATATTAATAAATGGTTTTGTTTTGTTTTGTTATTCTTTGTTATTCATTTACAGTAAAGAGTTATTTTTTGAGTTTAGTGTCTATGAATCTATGCAAATTAGTTTTTTTTTTCCTTTAATAAATTAAGTATTATCTATTTGTGAAATAATTGCATGCAAATTTAAAAGTAAAACATAAAGCAATAAAAATGAAAAAAGAAAGTTGCCATCAAATTGACAAAAAACATTATAAACACTAAAAGTTGTCACTTTTGTTAGGGTTTACTGAAATTTTATTGACTTCTAATTTTTCGTTGACCTTCTCCCCCAGTTCTCGGTATCATTATTCATTTTATTAAGTCCTTTGCAATGTTAAGTTACCGGCCCCTTGGCCTTGATGTCAATCCTAGCGCATTAAAGTTTAAAACAACTTTAAAACACATGTTTATTATTTATATCATAAATTACTCAACCATTCGATGAACATTTGATGTATGGTTGTAGTTGCATTTCATAATGAAATGCACAAAGTGCTAGGCTTGCGAACTTAAACCTTCAGAATCACACTTTAACTGTTAGATTTACAAAGATCAACGGTTTAGAATTTGTTGCCAATGCAGAACTAAATGGCTTGTTTTAAATGTTGTTAACCATGTACTAATTGTGTAATCTGAAAGCAACATGTAGACATTTTGGTTTCATTCACTTTAATGTTAAAAAAAAAAAACATTTTCTACTGCTAAGTAATTTTATTTTTAAGTGAGAGGGTCAGCACATAGGGAGATTTCAGTCTTCAATTTGCTCATTGCAGTGCACCACCCTATTTTGGGTTCCACAGTTCCACCTCCAAAAAATCCATTCCAGTAACCCAGTTTCCACGATTGTCAGCATTAATCATCTCAAGAATCAAAACCCGAGTAAGTGAAAGAATTCCTATGGCTACGCTTCATCATTTGACATTTCTTAAAATCTTATTTTGTCAAACTTTGAAGTTTGGGTTTAGGGTTGAGAGACTTAGAATTAAGAAAAAGTAAGGACTAATAGGGAATTCACAATTTCACATTGTATAAGCATGTCTACCACTAGTACCACTAGAGCAATGTCAGATAAAAAAATACATTATGCAAAATTTCTTAAAACCCCAGGTTTCTCTAATGAATACCATGATATTTGATGCAGGAGCATCCTTGGTTCTTAGCAATCTCGCATCAACCAAAAATACTTTCTTTTAGTTCCGCTCTTTCTCAGTTCATGTTGGTGGATTCATCATATTTTCTCTCCAGACCTTGTGGATATTGGATTACTTCATCTACAAGTTCACTTTCCTTGTTCCAAGATTTGAGTGTGATTGGATCTTTTTCCGGCAAGTTATCGCTTCCGAAAATTCATGGCAGATTCTTGAACTGGCACCGGAATAATTTCAAACTTTTCAGCCAGTTTGATCATTGTGGATTGTCCTCGTGACTTGTGGATCTCGGTGGTGTGTTTCTAAATGTTCCTTGGAGTGTCCCCATTATAGGTCCACACTTCATTCTATACACCTGTTGATGGAGTAATTCAAATATGAGGCTGACCTATTCCTGTGCACGTTACATTGTCCCTCCTTGGGTAATGTGAAGATCTTTGGCTGACACAAATGTTTTCAGAGTTGTGGACATGGTATAAAGCTTGTAATCAATCATTATAATAAGGAGTAGAAATAGTAGTTGATTGACTAGGTTAATATTGATCTGAATTGTAGGATTTTGCTTGCATATAGGAGCATATTGGAATGTTGTATACTTCTCAAGCTTGGGAGCTGAATCTGTAAGCCTCGATGCTACCAGCTAAATGTGACTGAGATAATTGTTAATGAGAATGTTTTCATCTGCATTTGCCTCCATATTTTGTGTTGCTTTTATTGTGTTACTCTTGTTGCACGGTCCGGATAGTTCTCCTTGAGGACCCTTCTACCATGGTTGCACCAGATTGGTATCAGAGTAGATTTGTTCCTTGTGAGATCGTCAGAGTTTGTGAAGTCCTATGGAAGATTTTTTGTGGGGTGGTGGATTGAGGATCTGACCTACAACTGCAGAGGACTTGTGTAAACATGGCGGGAAGGAGAAATGGTAGAAATGGAGCATGTGGAAATGCAGACCCAGCTTTAATGGAGATGCTGAGAGGAATTGTTGCCAGATTAGATGCAGTCAAAACAACCCAAAGAAGAGGTTGACTAGTGGATGATATAAGTGATGAAGAGGTAGAAGTATAGGATGAAAGAGGAAGAGAAGAGCAACTTGTACTAGACCAAGGAGAAGAAAGATTGATAGGAGCCCTAACCAGAGTGAATACAAGACCACATTTCAATCCACCAGATTATAATGGTAAGTTGGATTCGGATGTATTGTTAGATTGGATAATAGAGATGGAAAAGTATTTTGAATTTGAAGGTACCTCTAAAGATAAGAAGGTGAATTTTTCTTGTACAAAGTTGAGAGGACATGCATCCCTTTGGGGGGAACATTTGCAAACAGATAGGTAGAGAAGAGGAAAAGAAAAGATAAAGTCATGGGATCGAATGGTGAATAAGTTGAAATCAAAATTTATGCCTGTTGATTATCAAATCAGTTTGTTCTAAAAGTTACAGAATTTGAAGCAGAAAGAATCTAGTGTGATGGAGTATACTAAGGAGTTCTATAAGTTGAATATCATATATGTACATTCAGAGGATGATATTGAGCAAGTATCCATATATGTGAATGGTTTGAGGTCATCTATATAGGATGAAATTAATTTGATCAAGTTGCAAAGTGTAGAAGAGGCATATTAGTGTGCCCTTAAAGTAGGGGAGAAGTTGAATAAGAGACATGAGCAGAGACAGAGAGGAAGAGATGGAAGATTTTAAAGAGGAAGAAATTTTACTGGAGGAGGAAGAGGATCTTTTCCAAATCAAAATAAAGATAAGGAGATCAGTAAGAATGATAATTCATACCAAAGACGGGATGGAAACTCTTATAGAAGAGGAGGTTATGGTGGTTACCGAAATGAAGGTTATAGAAGAGATGACAAAGGACAAGAGAAAAGGATATTCAAGGGAACCTACTATAAATGTGGTGGAGAAGGGCATAGAGCATTTGAATGCAATCAGGGAGAGACAAGTAGGAAGACATAAAACAATATAAGGACAACCTTTGTTGAGGAGGATCATGTTGGATCATCTAATAAACCTAAAGATGGAGAAGTGTTGGTGAATAAGAGAGTATTATGTTAGAGTGAATTGGAGAAAGAACCATTGCAGAGGAAGAATTTGTTTTGGACCAAATGCAAGGTGAATGGTAAATGTTGCAAAGTGATTGTTGATAGTGGAAGTTCTGAGAACCTAGTTTCTAAAGAGATGGTGACTAAATTGAAGTTGGAAAGATTGAAACACCTAAAGCCCTATCAGATAGATTGGATTCAGGATGAGCATAAGATACTAGTAAATGAACAATGTTTGGTGAAATTAAAGATAGGAGATTACCATGATGAATTTTTGTGTGATATCATGCCTATGGATATATTCCATGTTTTGTTGGGAATACCTTGACAGTATAATAGACAGGCTATTCATGACAGAAAGAACATATACACCATTTTTTGCTAATGGGATGAAGTAGATTTTGTTTCCATTGGAAGATGTTCCTACAATTGAAGTTTGTATGAGTACTAGAGTTTTTCTGGTTGATGGAAGAAGATTCCTTGATGGATTAAGACATGAGAATGTGTGTTATTCCTTAGTGCCTAAGAAGGTTGAAGATTTGAAGCATGTAGAAGAACACCCAGATGAAATAAAGGAGTTGCTAACAGAATACAAGGAGATCATTTCAGATAATGAACCTGATGGATTGTTGCCTATGAGGAGTATTAGTCATTGTATGGATCTAATTCCTAGAGTTAGTTTACCTAATAAATTAGCACACCAGATGACACCGGCATAAAATGAAGAGTTGAATAGACAAGTGCAATAATTTTTTAAGGGTTTGATCAGAGAGAGCTTAAGTCCATGTGCAGTACCTATTGTGCTAGTGCCTAAGAAGAATGGAGAATGGAGGATGTGTACAGATTCTAGAGCTATAAACAAGATCATGGTGAAGTATAGATTTCCCTTGCCCTGGATGGATGGCATAATGGATTGTTTGAGTGGAGCTAAATACTTTACAAAGATAGACTTGAAGAGTGGATATCATCATATTAGAATCAGAGAAGGAGATGAGTGGAAAATAACATTCAAGACAAATGAAGGATTGTATGAGTGGTTGGTGATACCTTTTGGATTGACAAATGCAATGAGTACTTTCATGACGTTGATGAATGAGGTATTGAAGAAATTATTGGGTAAGTTTGTGATTGTTTACTTGGATGACATCTTGATTTTCAGTAAGAGTAGGAAATAACATTTTTTGCATATAAGATAAGTTTTGCAGAGGTTGAGAGAAGAATAGTTGCTAATAAACATTAAGAAGTGTAGTTTCATGAAGGAGGAATTGGTATATCTAGGATTTGTGATATCTGTGGATGGATTAAAGATGGATCCTAAGAAGGTAAAAGAAATTGTTAAGTGGCTTACACCATATAGCATTGGAGAGGTATGATCATTTCATGGATTGGCTAGTTTCTACCAAAAGTTCATTAGGAATTTTAGTTCTATTTGTAGTCCTATGACCAAAGCAATGAGAGGGGATAGAAAGTATTTTAGATGGATGTCTAAAGTAGACCGAAGTTTTAAGTTGTTGAAGCAGAAGGTGATTGAACAACCTGTGCTGACTTTACCAGATTTTAATGAGGTATTTCAAGTAGACTGTGATCAAAGTGGAAACGCAATAGGAGCAATGTTAAGTCAAGACGGAAGATCAGTAGCTTATTTCAGTGAGAAATTGAATGATGCTAGGAGAAGATATTGAGTGTATGATTGGGAATTTTATGCCATAGTTCAAGCCTTGAAGAAGTGGAGACATTATTTTTTTCCTAAGGAGTTTTTGTTGTATACTGATCATCAAGCCTTGCAATATTTGAATAGTCAAGGTAAGTTGAATTAGAGACACCTGAGATGGGTAGAGTTCTTGCAGAGTTATATTTGAAGCATAGGAGTGGGAAGTAAAATAGAGTTGTTGATGCTTTGAGTAGGATAAGGAATTTGTTGACAGAGATGAGAGTGGAAGTATTAGCTTTGGTTAATTGAAGAACTTGTATGAAGAAGAACCAGATTTTGCAGAACCATGGAGAGCTTGTAAGAAACCTGTTTCAGAGGATAGAAGTCAGTGGCTGGATTATTTCATTTAGGAGGATATGTTGTTCTAAGGAAATCAATTGTGTATATCCCCGAGTTCACTAAGGGATAAACTGGTGAAGGAAAAGCATAGTGGAGGAATGTCAGGACATTTTGGAGTTGATAAGATAGTGGTATTGGGGAATGAGAGTTACTTTTGTTCGCAAATTCATAAGGATGTTAGGAGATTTGTGCAGAGTTTCAGAATTTGTCAAGTTGCAAAAGGGAGCAGTCAGAATGTTGGGTTGAATAAGCCTTTGACAGTTCTAGAGAGACCTTGGGAGGATATCAACATGGATTTCATACTTGGTTTGTCGAAGACACAAAGAGGTAATGATTCTGTATTTGTGGTGGTGGAAAATTTTTCTAAAATGGAACATTTCATACCTTGTAAGAAGACAATAGATGCAATACATGTAGCAGATTTTTTTTTCAAAGAGGTAGTCAGATTGCATGGGTTACCTAGAAGTATTATTTCAGACAGAGATGTAAAGTTTGTTGGTTACTTTTGGAGGACACTTTGGAAGAAGTTGAAGATAGATTTGAAGTTCAGTTCTACTTTTCACCCATAGACTAATGGATAGACAGAGGTAGTAAATAGAAGCTTTGGGAATTTGCTGAGATTTTTGGTTGGAGAAAATACTAGAAGTTTGAATTTAGTCCTTGCACAAGCAGAGTTTTCTTACAATAATTTAGTAAACAGGAGTACAGGAAAGACACCTTTTGAGATTGTTACTGGAGTTCATCCTAGAGGAATATCAAAATTGAGAGACATCAGTATGGAAGACAAAAGAGTGCAGAGGCAGAAGAATTTACAGAGCACGTGAGGAAAGTGCATACTCAAGTGAAAAAACAGTTGGAAGACATGAACCGGAAGTATAAGGAGAAGGCAGATGAAAAGAGGAGACATAAGGAATTCAAAGTTGGAGATGAAGTGATGGTGTATTTGAGGAAGGAGAGATTTCGAGTTGGTACATATAATAAGCTGAAGATGAGGAAGTTTGGACCTTGTAATATCTTGAAGAGATTTGATTCAAGAAATTCTTATGAAGTGGAGTTACCAGAAGATATGAGTATATCGCCTATATTCAACATTGCAGATCTATATCAGTATCATGAAGTAGAATTTAGTGAAGACAATAAAGAAAATTTGGAAAATCAGTTTCCTAAACAACAATCAGATGAGATTGAAGAGATTTTGGATATCAGAGATGGGAGGAAGACTCGTGGAAGATAGTACAAAGAATATATTGTGAATTGGAAGGGTAGACCAGTTGAGGATTCTTCTTGGATTTCTCAAGCTGAGGTAGACCATCTTGGTTTTCCTTTGGCCCCGAAAAAGTGAGGGACTCACTTTTTCAATAACCTTGGATGTCTAATGCAGGAGCATCCTTGGTTCTTGGCAATCTTGCATCAACCAAAAATACTTTATTTTAGTTCTGCTCTTTCTCAGTTCATGTTGGTGGATTCACCATATTTTCTCTCTAGACCTTGTGGATATTAGATTACTTCATCTACATGTTCACTTTCCTTGTTCAAAGATTTGAGCATGATTGGATCTTTTTCCAGAAAGTTATTGCTTCTGGAAATTCATGGCAGTTTCTTAAACCGGCACCAAAATAATTTCAAACTTTTCAGCCAGTTTGATCATTGTGGATCATTCCCGTGACTTGTAGATCTCAGTGGTGTGTTTCTAAATGTTCCTTGGAGTGTCCCCGACCTTCCTTATAGGTCCACACTTCATTCTATGCACCTATTGATGGAGTAATTCAAATATGAGGCCGACCTATTCCTACGCATGTTACACTTTCCCTCCTTGGGTAATGTGATGATCTTTGGCCGACACAGATGTTTCTGGAGTTGTGGATATGCTATAAAGCTTATAATCGATCATTAGAATAAGGAGTATAAATAGTAGTTGATTGACTAGGTTAAGATTGATCTGAATTGTAGGATTTCACTCATATAAAGGAGCATATTGGAATGTTGTATACTTCTCAGGCCTAGGAGCCGAATCTGTAAACCCGAATGTTGTCGGCTAAATGTAACTGAGATAATTGTTAATGAGAATAATTTCATCTGCATTTCCCTCCATATTTTTTGTTTCTTTGTTGTGTTACTCTTGTTGCACAGTCCAGATAGTTCTCCTTGAGGACCCTCCTACCGTGAATGCACCAATATTTATGATCCTAAAACCTACGGTAGGTGTACCTCAAAACTTAGATTTTCATCTCAAAATAAGGTTGCAAAGAAAATGCAAGTTAATAGTATCAGTGCATCGTGGGTAACTAGATTAGGGCGCATGATGTTATGTGAGGTTTTTCCTTTCCCAGAATTTATCATGGTTTGTACCCAAAATTATGATGATAACAAAAGAGCAATTGTTAATAAAGATAGAAAAGAAGAATTTTTATCTATTAATGCAAAAGAAATTGGAAAAGTGTTGTGGTTTACAACTGTAGAATTTGGAAATGTCCACATTGACCTAGAAAAGCTTGCTAATGATTATGAAGTAGTGGATGAAATGGAGAAAAAATCTTTCTTAAATAAAATAGTTCAAGATAGAAACAAATTGAAAGGTGATAATGAGCCTCTTTATGATTTGAATATTTGGAAAAGTGTTGTGGTTTACAACCGTAGAATTTGGAAATGTCCACATTGACCTAGAAAAGCTTGCTAATGATTATGAAGCAGTGGATGAAATGGAGAAAAAATATTTCTTAAATAAAATAGGTCAAGATAGAAACAAATTGAAAGGTGATAATAAGCCTCTTTATGATTTGAATATTTTTAAACCATGGGTTCAAGATACTATTTCCATGCTAGCATTTTTGTAAGGAAAGCTAAGGTGCGGAAACAACTCTCCTAACGTCAAAACCTCAGGGAAGAATGTAGAGATACTTTTAAATTTTCAATTGCAGTCCAATTAAGATACACTTGAAAGCAATAACAGAAATAGAGAAATAATCATACACAGATGAACACCAGATTTACGTGGGAAAACCCTTAAGGGAGAAAAACCCACCACACCAAGAAAATCCCCTTTGTATTATAGTAATGGAAATTACATACAGAGATTAGACTTATCTTTCTGATTTCAATTTACAATAGCATAATCCTTGATCAACCTTGTACAGAACATTCAAGATTCAATGCTCTCAGAACCGAATTCACTGATCACTCATCAAGCTATTCATACAACGATTCGTCCAACTGTTCATCGAACTGATCATAATATTCAACCTCTAAGTATATCCATGACACCCATGGTCTGTCAATCTTCCTCTCAGTAACAGCCACAACAGTCTAACTTCCAACGGTTCCCATTCAACTTCTCTGATTGGTCGAGGAAAAACCACGTAGGATAGTCAATCGGTCAAAAGAATTCAACTTGTATCCGCATGTCGGTGAGACACTAACCGTGTCTCCCCAGTGCCACAAGAATGATTGTAGTTATCACCAAGAGTCCTAACCATCGGCAAGACATTATACCGAGTTTACAAGTCGCATCGACCTCAGCATTCTCATCGGCGAGACTATCGCCATTTGCCAAGAGATCATACTGAAGTTCACAAGTAACATAGACATCAGTATTCCCTTTGGTGAGACTATCGCTATTCGCCGAGAGATCATAACGAAGTCTTCAATTCATATCAATGTGACCACTGTCGGCAAGACTTAGGCTATCGTTGAGAGGTAATACCGAGCCCTCAAGTCATACTGAGCACCAAACAGTCACCAAGAGTCATACCAACAACAGACTACCCCATTGCTAAGACAAACATCCATCGCTAAGACTTCATACCGAAACCTTCATGTTATCCCGAAGACTCCGAGTGTAGCTATTCGGCGAGACATACCATCTATCGCCAAGACTTCATACCAAAGCCTTTGTGTTACTCCAATGACTCTAGTCACCATGAGTCTCCCCAATAACCTTTAGGCATCAACCCGTTGGCAAGACCAATCCACTCGACAGAGGGTTCCAACGAACACAACGAGTCACAACGATAGCTCCAGTCGGCCAGACAATATGGATGTCACACCGACTTTTCTCTTTTAGAGGTTTTAGCCTGTGAGATTGAGGCACATTATTCCAACAATCTCCCAATTGACGAAGATCACACAGGCACCTCCAGAGCACAACACAACTACTAAAATTCATGGGAACTAAGGCCCATCGAACTAGCACACCACCTAAACTTGTTTGTGCTCACTAGCTTCGTCAATGCATCTGCAACATTCTCTAGAGTATCCACTTTTTCTAATGAGACCTTTCCATCCTCCACCATATCTCATACAAAATGGTATTGTACATCTATATGTTTCATCCTGGCATGGAAAGTAAGATTCTTTTCCAAATAGATAGCACTCTGACTGTCATAGTAAATAGTTATTTTTCCTGCATCAAAACTAATGTTAGAACACAAACGTTTCAACCAAATTGCTTCTTTATAGGTATGTGTTGCTACCATGTATTTTTCCTCTGTAGTGGACAAAGCGACTACAACCTGCCGCTTACTCATCCAACTCACTACACCACCATTCAACATGAAAATATATCCACTGGTGGATCTCCTGTTTTCAATGTCCCCTGCCCAATCAGAATCCACATAGCCTCGAATACTAAGAGTCCTTTGTGATTCAACCAAGTTCCCATGGTAATACAAACCATATTCTAAAGTTCCCTTCAAATATCTAAACACTCTCTTCATAGCATCCCAATGTGTCCTTCCAGGATTAGCCATAAATTGACTAAGTACTCACACTGCTTGGGCAATGTCTGGCCTTGTACAGACCATTGCATACATAAGACTGCCAACCGCACTAGCATAAGGTACACTGGTCATGTCCTCCATCTCAGTAGGAGATTTTGGACAGTCTTCAACAAATAGCTTTGTTCCCTACAAAAATGGAACAACTAGTTGCTTGCAATCATTCATACAAAATATCTCTAGAACAGTCTTAATATACTTACTCTGACTGAGCCAAATTTCTCTATCCTTCATGTCCTTGGTTATTTCCATTCCTAGAATATACCTTGCTGCACCAAGATCTTTCATTTCGAACTTTGCAGACAACTGAGACTTAAGATCAGAAATCATTAACTTACTATTGCCTATGAACAACATATCATCAACATAGAGAGCAATAATAAGGACTTGATCACTTTCAACTTTGTAATACACACAATGATCAGATTTTGATCTTACAAATCCCAATGACAAAACAAGTATCAAACTTCTGGTACCACATTCTAGGAGATTGCTTTAATCCATACAAAGATTTTTTTAACTTGCAAACCAATCTTTCTTTACCTTTCTCCACAAAGTGCTCAGGCTGGGACATCTAAATCTCTTCTTCAAGATCACCATGAAGAAATGTTGTCTTCACATCCATCTTTTCAACCTCTAAGTTATACACTATTGCAAGTGACAAAAGAAATCTAATGGACGTCAGCTTAGCTACAGGAGAAAAAATCTCCCCATTATCAATTCCCTCTACCTGGGAATAACCCTTTGCAACCAACCTCACCTTATACTTTTCCACACTGTCATCCAGACCTATTTTCTTTTTAAATACCCATTTGCAGCCCACAACTTTTATGCCTTTAGGCAAGGGCACCAAACTCCAAGTATCATTCTTTTCTAATGATTCCATTTCTTCATTCATGGCTTCCAACCAAGAGTTTGCATCAGATATTCTAAATGCCTCTTTCACAGTCCTAGGCTCATCAATGCTAGAAATTAAAGCATAGGCACAAGTAGAATCTATCAAAGAAAACCCATACCTATCAGGTTACTTTCTTTCACGAGTTGACCTCCTCACTTGTTGAGGCTGAGGTTGTTCTTCTTCTTCAGAACTCTCAGAACTACTTGAGCTCTCCTCAGTTTCAGGTATATTTTGAATTTTCAATTCCTCTTTATCTGGTGTAGAAGGAATTTCAACTACATCCCTTTTTTTCTGATTTTGTCTCTGACCTCATATCCAAGGTAGAAGGCTTCAGCTCATGAAAGATAACACTTATGTTGTATAGAACCTTCTCCGTATCAGGATTCCAAAGCTTGTATCCTTTTATGCCAGCACTATAGCCAATAAAAATACATTTAACAGCCTTGTTCTCCAATTTAGATCTTTTCTAATTCGACACATATGCATATGCCTCATAGCCAAAAACACGAATATGTCTCAGAGAGGGCTTCTTACCAGACCATGCTTCCAAAGGTGTTTTCTCAACAAGAGAAAAATTAGGAGAACAGTTTATCAAGTAACATGTTGTAGCAACTGTCTCAGCCCAGAACTTCTCCTCCAAGCCAGCACTGCTCAACATACTTCGTGCTCTTTCCATCACTATCATGTTGAACCTTTCTGCAACTCCATTTTGCTACAGAGTGTAAGGTGTAGTTTTATGTCTTTTAATCCCATGATCTTTATAGTACCTCTCAAAGTCATCAAAACAAAATTCACTGCCATTATCAGTCCTTAAACATTTTATTTTCTTCCAGTCTGATTTTCTACAAGGTTCTTAAATTTCTTAAACCGACTGAACACTTCTAATTTACTTTTCAAAAAATAAACAAATGCTCTTCTCGAATAATCATCAATGAACGATACATAGTACCTTGACTTAGACAAAGAAGGAACATTCACGGACCAAAAACATCAGAATGTATATAATCAAGCAAACCAGAAGATTTGGTGGAATAAAATGAAACATGGTGTTGTTTACCATATATACAATGTTCACAAAAAATTCAAGGTTACAATCTTCAAGCCCCTCAACTGGGTTTTTATTCTTCAAGGTTTTTAAACCTTTCTCACCAATGTGGCCTAGGCTATGATGCCAGAGCATAGTCTTTTCTGCTGGAATTTTTACTTCCATAGAGTTTACACTATCAGGAATTTTTACATTATTTTCTCCATGAGTAGTTTTCTGTGACTTTACAGAGACACTATTGCATTGAACAACATGTGCATCCAGCTTATACAAGGTACCAATATGAGCACCTCTTGCTAGCACCATTGATCCTCTAGTCATCTTGTAGCCATTTCTAGAGAACACGACTTGCACTCCAATATCATTCAGCTTACTAACAGAAATTAAATTTTGAGCCAGACTTGGTATATGCATTACATCATTGATTCCCTTCACTCTTCCATCAGGGAATTGAATTATGACTCTTACACGGCCAACAATTTCCAAAGATGAATCACTTTGCCAAATACACCTTTCCACCATCGTATTTTTTATACTTCATGAACTAGTCTCTGTGAGATGTCATGTGGAAAGATGCTCCAGAATCAATCAACTAGACATCATCTGATGCCTGTGTAGCCAAGGCTGCAATGAAGGCATCTGCATCACTCTAAGAAGAATCATTGTCGGAAGAATTCTTCTTCTTCTTCTTCTTCTTCTTCTTTTTCTCCTATTTGCAATCCTTTTGGACATGACCAGGTTGCCCACAATTCCAGCACTTCACCTTGGACTTCTTGCTAGGAGACTTTGATCTCCCTTCTGATTTGGATTTGAACTTCTTGTCCTTCTTCTTGCCTTTTTCTTTCAATCTGCTTCTAACAGCAAGAGCCTCCTTCACCATCTCAGAAGATTTCCTTCTCATCTCTTCTGATAACAAAGAAGCAACAACATATTCCATCTTAAAAGTGGATGTCGTACTCCCAATATCCATCACCAGGTGATCCCAAGAATCTGGCAAAGAACATAATAACAGCATACAACGATCTTCTTCATCAATATTCACACCCACAAATGTTAACTATGCAATCAGCATGTTGAATGTGTTCAAATGATCAGCAACGGACCCTCCTTCCTACATTCTCAAAGAGTATAGCTTCTTCCTCAAGAAAAATTTATTCACCAAGGACTTGCCCTGATAAATAGCTGCCAGTCTTTTCCACAAGGAAGATGCATTCTTTTCTTCATGAACATTCAGAAGAACATAGTATGCTAAACAGAGCCTTATCAGCCCCTTTGATTTTCTATCTGCAAGGTCCCAATCTCTTGCTTCATGCCTACAGGCTTCGTTCCAAACATAGCAATCCAAAGATCATGATCAACCAACAGGTCTTCCATTTTAAGTTTCCACAACTCAAAATTGTTGCCATTGAATTTCTCAATTTCAAATCTTTCCTGACGTGCTTTCCATCTTAACCTGTAATTCGAATTACCAAACTTCTACAAGACTCCCACTGAATAGATTTGACACAAAAAACCCAACGTACCCACAAGGATAACACAACTAGCAAGGCTCTGATACCACTTGTAAGGAAAGCTAAGGTGCGAAAACAACTCTCCTAACGTCAAAACCTCAGGGAAGAATGTAGAGATACTTTTAAATTTTCAATTACAGTCCAATTAAGATACACTTGAAAGCAATAACAGAAACAGAGAAATAATCATACACAAATGAACACCAGATTTACGTGGGAAAACCCTTACGGGAGAAAAACCCACCACACCAAGAAAAGTCGCTTTGTATTACAGTAATGGAAATTACATACAGAGATTAGACTTATCTTTTTGATGTCAATTTACAACAGCATAATCCTTGATCAACCTTGTACAGAACATTCAAGATTCAATGCTCTTAGAACCGAATTCACTTATCACTCATCGAGCTATTCATCCAACCATTCGTCCAACTGTTCATCGAACCAATCATAATCTTCAACCTTTGAGTATATCCATGACGCCCATGGTCTGTCAATCTTCCTCTCAGTAACGGCCACAACAGTCTAACTTCCAACGGTTCCCATTCGGCTTCTCTGATTGGTCAAGGACAAACCACGTAGGATAGTCAATAAGTCAAAAGCGTTCAACTTGCATCTGCATGTCGGTGAGACACTAACCGTGTCTCCCCGATGCCACAAGAATGATTGTAGTTATCGCCAAGAGTCCTGACCATCGGCAAGACATTATACCTATTTCACGAGTTGCATTGACCTTAGCATTCTCATCGGCGAGACTATCACCATTTTCCAAGAGATCATATTGAAGCTCACAAGTCACATAGACATTAGTATTCCCTTCGGTGAGCCTATCTCTATTCACCAAGAGATCATAACGAATTCTTCAAGTCATATCGATGTGAACACTGTCAGCAAGACTTAGGCTATCGTTGAGAGGTAATACTGAGCCCTCAAGTCATACCAAGCACCAAACAGTCACCAGGAGTCATACCGACAACAGACTACCCCATCGTTGAGACAAACATCCATCACTAAGACTTCATACCGAAACCTTTCATGTTATCCCGATGACTCCGAGTGTAGCTATTCGGCAAGACATACCATCTATCGCCAAGACTTCATACCAAATCCTTTGTGTTACTCCTATGACTCCGGCAGTTGCCATGAGTCTTCCCGATAACCTTTAGGCATCAACCCATCGACAAGACCAATCCACTCGACAGAGGGTTACAGCGAACACGAGTCATAGCGATAGCTCCAGTCGGAAAGACATCAACAAGGTCTTGGTGACCTGAACATTTCATAAGGTTTCACAACTGCCAGTAGGCCAGACAATATGGATGTCACACCGACTTTGCTCTTTCAGAGGTTTCAGCCTGTGAGATTGAGGCACATTATTCCAACAATTTTTCCTTAGACTGGATAGCAATTTGGAAGTGGGTGCAAGCCTCCTTGAAATGGTATATAATATCCATTGTGGTGTTCCACATGTCAAATATAATTTTATTGAGCACATTGTAGAATCCATGCATAAACAATTTTTAATGATTAAAGGAGGTTCCACCAAGACATTTAGGTTCACAACCTACTTGTGCTATCTTTTTCTATTCAAATTTTGAGGAATGTTTCATACCAACAAGCTTCAGATTCAGCCCTATAGTAATGTTGAGGAAAAGAAAATGGATTCAGTATATGAATGGACCACTGAGATAAGGATGAATGATTCTTGAAGGAACTATAGTCATTTTGTAGACTACTTTCTAGCTTCATTGCATCAAGCAATTACAAATACTCCAATTCCTAGATTGCCTATGTCATGTAGAAACTACATTCAACTAGGAAAAGAAATACAATTGGCTGATTGGTACTTAATGGAAGAATATACTATGCTAAGATTTTATGGATTGGGAGTACAACCATACAAACTTCCAATACATGTGACGAAAAGGGTTTTTGCATTGGAATATGTAAGGCAGATGCAGAGTATTGATGAACTACATTTTGTCAGTAAACAAAAAAAGACCTTATTCCCTTCTTTACCTTTTTCATGTGGAGGGTTCACATTTGAGAGAAAAGCATTTAGTGTGGCACATAATCTTTTAAAAAATATTATTTTGATGCTATTTGTCACTGGAAGTATGATCCATGTGACACCATTAAAGCAATGATTTTTCTCAATAAGAATGTTACAAGTAGAATTCAACATCAAAGTAAACCCTTGCTTGAAAACTTGAGAAACAAGGATTCTTGGGATGAGGTCAAAATAGCAATGGAGAAAAGTGTTGTTGAGAATGGTATTTCTTTTGAACAATTGTTAAGAGAAATTATGGCATTGCATCGAAAGACAATTAGGAGGTACAACAATTTTTAAGAAAAAAGTCATAAACCATCTAGTAGAGTAAAAATAACATATTCTCTAGAGAAGGAAGTTACAAATAAAACTTGGTCATGATAAAAAAATTACTTCCTTTTGGTCTATGAGGTAGGAGCTAGGTGGTCCAAGAGCTCTTGTAGAGTATGAAGATAACGAAGAAGATCATGAATTTAGAAAATTGTGGAATATAGATCATCCATATGAACAAGAAGATAAAGAAAGTGATGATGAATCTAATGATGATAGGGAAGAACAAATCCATGTCAATTTCAAACTTGGTTTAAGTGATTCCACAAAAGAAGCATATACTACAAGAGCAACCATAGCTAAAAAAATGGGTTATGAAGGTGGTCCTTTGGGGTCCCAAAGACAAGGCCCTTGGACGGTAATAGATGTAGAGCATAGAAAACAAATTGATAAATCTTTCCTTAGGCTTGGAGGTGAAAAGAGACTGGCTAAAGGGCAAGCCGAATGATGGGAGTCAAATCCCTCATCCCTATGTACGATAAACGCTAATTCAGGATGAGCATTCATGGTGGAGAGCTTAGTGCAACTGGAACTACCTCTAGTGGTGATGGTATGGGTAGTATTACTAATAGTGGTCAACATGTGCTACAACAGAAAATTACACACAAGAGGACAACAATACAATATACCATAGAAACACCAGGTGATCAAGGCATACAGAAGAGGCAAAGGATTTTGACAGGTCCAAGTCACACTACCAGTGGATCCACCACAAAGGAGTTATTTGTAGGAACTCCCCCACTGCCCGTTAGTTTGGCTATGAAATCATTAGCAACTACAAGTACTCCTATTCCTTCGCCATTCAAGCATTCCATTGTTCATGTGTCCCTAGGTTTTGATTACATTGAAGAGTTAAAAAAGAAATCAAACTTGAATAAAAAAGAAAAGAAGAAACTAATGGAGAGTGTGTCTATTGTAACTTCAGAGCCTACAATAACCATGGTATTACCCACATTTGACACAAATAAAGAAATCATGGAGTACACAATTCTTGTTCCCACAATTCAAAATAAACTAGCAAATTAGATGGCTCGATCTGAATTCCAGGTGAACAATATTCAATTGGATTTTTCTGGAATCGGAAATACTGACAAAATTAATGTATCAAAGAAGAATAATGAATTGGTGTACACATCATTGCTAAATCAAGATAGAGAGAAAAAAATGTTGTAGACTCAAATTGAAAAGTTACAGGTAGACCTAGCAAATGAGAAAGCAAAGAGGAAAGCAGCAAATAACAAGAGCAATGAATTAGAAAAAAGAATTAAAAAAATTGCCTCTACATCAACAAGCAAAGAGGATAAGCAAAATGAGACTGAAGTGAATGAAAGAAAAGGCTAGATGAGAGCAACAAGAAATATGAGGAAAAATCCACTTCAGAAAAATTAAGACTAAGCATTGCGAATGGAAATGCACAGTGGGAACAAAAATTGGAGGAGAGAAAAAGAAATGAAAGATTGGAGGCAAAGTTGATGGAAGCAAAAAATGAAATTAAGTCCTATCAAAATAAGTTATATGTATTTTGTAGAGAAACAATGAGGCATATGAAACAAAATATCTAGGATGAAATAATGCAGAGGATTGATCATTTGTGTTACATGTTTCAATTGATTGATGCTATCAGACAACATCATAAGAAGCTCAAAAAATATTTAGTGGACAAAAAAAATGTGTTGGTATTAGAGAAATCTACAAATAAAATTCAACAAAAAGTCTACAAAGCTAATGATAATGTTTTGAAATCAAAAGGGATTACTAATCGGCTTGCTAAATCAATGACGTTGTCATCTATCATTGAAAAGTGTTTGAGAATGTGTGAGACAAAGGAATATTTGCATTTGGCTGCAAACAAGATGAAGAAGGTGGATGAAAAGGTCAGGAACTTCATAGAGCTTGGTTTTCCAGAGGCTTTTGACACAAATGAGTGATTCTTGGAAAGAATGATTTCAAAAAGATGGAGGATGCAAGGAAGATTGATTTGGACCAGTTTCCTTAGAACCCAGATATGGTGAACTATTTGGATTTCATCAAACCATTGCTAACCTTGAATGCAAAATTGATTAAAGAATCCAAGACAGGTTCCAATTTGAATCATGAATTGTTAACAAATCTTCAATTCAAATAGCATCAGTTAGAAAAAATGACAATTCCACCACTTGAATAGTGGAAGTTGCTAGAAAGGGTGATGCAATGATTTGATTTTTGATAATATGAGTTTCCAAGTTCCAACTCAGCTTTGTGCAGAGTTGTCTTTGAACAAGATTTTGCATTGTCAATGCCTCTATGTATTCCTTCATGTGATAATCAGTAAAAAAGATCAAATTCAGACTTCAATAATGCGTTGATTTTCAATTATTTGTATTATTTATTTTATCATTTGAAGAAAAAGTATGGTAGTGGTTTCAACTACTAGATACACATTAAATGATTGTTGATGTTCATTGTTGTATATGCTACTAATACTATTGTTAATATGTTATTAAGCATTGAGTTGAGTGATGAATCGTTGAGTACATGTTCAAGTTTTACTTTTAACACAATTAAAATATGAACTATAAGGTGATTTTAATTTCAGGCATCCATAATCTTAGTGAAATTGCATTAAAATTCACACATCAATACTCAATCTCCATGACCACTTATCAGATTCACTAAACATTTATATGAATTCATGCTTTAATCAAGGTACTTTAAGTGGTTGATTAAACCAGAGCCAGAATTAAAACATACATTAATGCATAATGAAAAAGAAGATTAATGAAAGATCATTGATCAAATTTCATTAATAATTCATGTAAAATGTTAGAGCTGGAGAGATGATAGACTCAAAATAAGGGAGAAAAAAAAACTTAGTCGCTAGTCCTCCGAGTTTTATAACCTTGTCACAGAGTTCTAAATTTCCATAACTTTCTGATTCCCCGACTTGGTTCACTTTGTTGAGTTGCAAGTCTTTGTTGGTCATTTTTGTAGTCGGTGGAGGATGAGAGAGTTATTTCAATATAAAAAGACAATGGTGAAGTTCATACATACGTAACCTTTGAGTTATGGTCATGTGTGGATTTATTCTGCTTTTGTTGAGTAGCTTTCCAGTGGATTATCTATTATTGGAATGACATATTTTTGGTTAGTTTCATTGTTGTGGTTATTATCACTCAAAGTCATGGTTTTGGTGTTTTTCCTAACCTTAGTCGCTAGTCCTCTGAGTTTTATAACCTTTTCATAGAGTTCTAAATTTTCATAACTTCTTGATTCCCTAACTTGGTTCACTTTGTTGAGTTGCAATTATTTGTTGGTCATATTTGTAGTTGATGAG